>PVHY01000023.1:257444-292458 GCA_004024945.1 Uropsilus gracilis
TTTTTTTTTTTTTTTTTTTTTTTTTTTTTTTTTTTTTTTTTTTTTTTTTTTTTTTTTTTTGAGACTATGTCTCACTATTTGCCTGTGGAACTGCAGGCTCATGAAGCCCGGGGTACCACAGACTCAAACAATTCTCAGCCTCAGCTTCCCAGGTAGCTGGGATTACAGGCACATGCCACCACGCCCAGCTATATATATTTATATATTTTAAAACTAGGTCTACTACGTGCCCCCCACAGGACTCGAACCGCAATCCCTGGTCCTGGCCACAGCTTCCTAGACTGCCGCTTACAGGCATGCACCACCATGCCTGGCTTCATAATGTCTTTTAACTGACATAGTTTATTATATTTAAAGTGATTATTGATATAGTTGCATTTTCATCTATAACATAACTTTTTATTGTACTCATTTTTACCTTTAACTTTTTTGGCTTCTAACTTCTCTAGATTTTACTGAGCGTTTTATGTAATTGCATTTTCTCTCATCACATAAAATATGCATCTTTAAAAAAAATAGTGAATACTCTAGAGTTTGCAATATACATTCAAAATGACTGAAATTCATTTTCACATACCATTGGGCCTCTCCAAAGGCAGAGCAGGTATCTCATAATGTGCCTATTCCTTCCCCAACCCTTTTAGCAATGTAAGCACTTACTTTTGCTAATCTATAGCTACCAGATATACTGTCACTACATACTTTGTAAAAAAAAAAAAAAAAGAAAAGAAAAGAAAAAAAGAAAGAAAAATAAACAAAAAACCCTAAAAGCTCACTTAGCACTAAGAATAAGATTTTAATTTATCTTCATTTTTTCCCTCTCATGTTTTTTTCGTTTCTTTGTTTGTTTGTTTGTTTGTTTGTTTTGGAATCAAAATACACAATTTAATGTTGAACTCAAACATCAAGTTTTTGTAACTATAAATGTGTTTCTTCTTAAAGAACTTTATTTAATATCTCTTGCAAGGGAATTGTCTGGAGAAAAACTTTCTGTTGTTTTCATTTGTCAGAGTTTTTACCTCTCAATTTTGGAAAGATAGTTTTCCTTAAAGCACAATATTAGTTTTTTTTTCTTTTAATATTTAAAAACTTGCACTCAGCTTCTTGCATGCCTAGGTTCTAAATATAAGTACTCTGACTATCAGTACATACTCTTATCCTATTATTCTGCAATTCAGGTTTCATTTAATCCTTGCCCTTCAGTACCCAGTTCTTGCAAAATTTTGTTTTTGACTTTGAGATTCTGCAGTTTTTATGTGATACGCATAGGTGCGGACACATTATTTATTCCATGATGTTCTCAGTCTACTTGTAATTCCAGGATCTGGGTCCTTCATTCGGGAGCATTCTCAGCCATCATTACATGACATATTACTTCTTTCTCTTTCTCTTTTTTCCCCATTGTTTCCAGTATGCATATCTGTGTTACCCCTGAATAATTATCCTATAGTTCTTGCATCTTCTCTTTAAATCCTGCTTTCTTTTTTCTCCTTTTTGTGTGGGTAATTACAATACCTTTTCAGAAGCTCTAATTCTTTCTTCAGTCAGTTCGAGTCACCTGCGAACCCCATGAAAGGCATTCTTCATATTTGCTTGTATCTAATGTATTTCTGTCTAATGTATTTCTTCTCAGATGTTCTTAGATTCCCCATCTCTCTGCTCACATTACCCATCTGCTCTTACGTGTTGTTAACTTTTTCCATTGTTAAACATATTAGTCATTTTTAAAAATGTAAATTTTCTATCAAGTAATGTAAATTCTGTTTCACATTTGGATTGATTTGACTACATTTAGCCTGCAGACTATGTTTAATCTGGTTTTTAGCATATCTGACCATCTTTGTTATTGTTAAATGTTAAATATAATGAATTTAATCAAAGGAACTGATATTATCATCTTAGTGTGAAGTTTTATTTCCATCTGATTAGAACAGGGCTGTTTTTAAAGGTTACTCAATTTGAAACTGCCAGAGTCCTCGGTTTCCTCTCATTTCCTTGTTTGTTTTCTCCCTTTTACTTGTATTTTCTGAAGAAATTCTTCTTAATGTGTGTTACAGATCATTTAGTGATAACTGACTTCCTGGAGCCTTGTTGATGGGGTGTTAAGTGTTGGGAAAAGAAGCATTTTATAATCTCATGATTCAACCCCCCCTTTATTTTAGAGACTTTGAGTCCCTGCTAATATATTTTGCCTTGCCTTTTTTTTTTTTTTTTTTTTTTTTTTTTTTTTTTTTTTTTTTTTTTTTTTTTTTTTTTTTTTTTTTTTTAATCTCTGTTAGTATATATGGCTAGGAGGCTATCAGGAGTAGTTGTGGTCTGCTTTCCTTTTCCTTAGATCAGAGAGGTTCTGATAAAGAAAGTTTATCAAAAAGCAGGAAGAAAATTTCTCTCTTTTTACAGACAATGTTCTGCGCATATTTTAATTGACAAAATAGTTTGACAAAATTATTTTACACGTATTTGTTACTTTCTTGCTTTCTCTACTGAGGACACAAAGGGAATATATTCCCTTTGTCTCCCTCCCTCTCTCTATATATATAGCATATATCCATATATCCATATATATATATATATATATATATGCATGCATTTCCCAGTCTCAACCAAACATATATATATGTGTATATATATGTGTGTATATATATATACACACATATATATGTATGTATGTATGTATGTATGTATCTATCTATCTATCTATCTATCTATCTATCTATCTATCTATCTATCTATCTATCTATCTCTATATCTATCTATCTATCTATCTATCTATCTATCTATCTATCTATCTATCTATCTATCTATCTATCTATCTATCTATCTATCTATCTATCTATCTATCTATCTATCTATCTATCTATCTATCTATCTATCTATCTATCTATCTATCTATCTATCTATCTATCTATCTATCTTTAGTTGTTGTTGTTGACATGCATATATTTCCCAGTCTCAACCATGAGCGCATTTTCTGGGGTTCCAGAAGGAAGGCCAATGAAAAATGTGGGAGAAGCCTCCAAACAACAAGCTACATTCAAAATGTGGCTTCTGCCACTCAGGTTCCCTCAGGTTAGTAGCAGCTGACAGTCAAATGCAGTTCAACAAAAGGGTTTATTAAGAGAATTAAACAGGGAAAACAAAAAGTCCTCACAGCCACAAGTGGCCAGTCAATCTAACCCTAGGCATCATTTTCAGCCCCAAAAGTCCCAAAGATACATGTCCATGATGATACCTTTTGCCCCTCCAAACCCGAGGCAGGCACTCGCAGAGTTCAGTCTTTCTCTAGGGTCTTCTCTTTGCTTCTTTCCAAGTGTTCCGAGCTGCTCTGCTTCTCCAAGGTTCTTCAAACTTCCTCAATAAAATTCTGATCCCAAATCAGCTTTCCAGAGCCCTGGCCATCTCCAGGTACCAGCTCACTATGCCACCTTACTGCGGTGCCACACGTTCCACATCAGGTATTCTTCAGGGGACTTCTGCCCAGCCTGGTCACTTGGACTACCAGCCCACATTCTCATCTCTCCTCTCCAAAAGTTTCTGCCCAAAAGTTTTTATCTTTTTTTTTCCCTAAAAGCCAAAGGCTTCAATTTCCTTCTAATATCCTTGGGTGATGTATTGCTGGAATTTGCAACAAAGTTAACGCACACTTTCTGTTTAGACCTCTTTTATTACTGCTATGCTTTTCAGACACGGCTAATGGCATCAGTTCCTAAGTTTTAATACTACCCATAATGAGGTCCTAGTTTCCCTTCCCTCCCTATATTATTTTTTTCTGGGTAGTCCACAGTAAGCCTCCAGTAGTTCTTCAATATAGTTGTGGTGTTGTTATGATTTATTTTCTCCAAGCTGACCTTGGTTGTGAGTTTCTGACTTTGCCTGTCTATACTCTAGATTGATGCTTTGACTTGTGACCTCAATTTTCTGATAAATCTAAAAAATTCTCTGACAAATCAATGATTTCTAGTTTGTTTATCCTTTTTCAGTTATAAGGCTTGAAATGATGACTTCTAAGCTCTTTACATTTCAGAGCAAGGACTTGAAATCATGAGAAAATTTTTAAAAACTGTTTTTCTGACTCTGGAAGCTAACCGATGTGATAAAATCTTTGTCTTCTAACTTTCTAATTTCCACCCCCCCTCCCCAAAGTTCACCTGGAGAACTCCATGTTCATTCATTTGCATGATACCTTAAGTGCATGAGCTTGCCATCAAGTAGAATTTAAATATATATACTTTTAATTTTAATGAATTATGTGTTAAATTATTGTAACTATTTTGATGTAACTATTATTCAAGTCAATATGAAGTTACTGAGAGTTGATTTTATGTTAAATATGCCATCTGTCACTTAAGACTATTTTGACAGCATTCACATTAGTTCTCTCTGGAAATGTATTTTAAGGATAACTTATAAAAGTGTTTTTTAGTCATTTTTGGTGAATTATTAATCAGACACTATTATTTATCACAGTTAAAATCAGTAATCACCAAGGGTTTACAAAAAAACACATTTGGCTAAATCACCTTTCCTTTTAAGGACTATGATCCTCAAGGGGAAAATAAAATATTTGTCATTTTAAGTATACTCCAAATCATGGTCAAGTCATATTTTTATAGTTTTGGTTTGTACATAGTGATAATGGCACTACATCATACTTCACTAAATATTTCTCTTAGATCTAGTTTTCTCCATTGATTACTAATCAATTGAATACCTTCAGCTGAGAGACTTTGACCTACTATAGAAGAGAGTTTTGGAAGCCAGGACCGCAATATGGGCAGTATTAAAATTTAGTCATTGATGCCATTAGTTGTGTCTGAAAAACAAGAGGTAAAAGAGACCTAAATAGGATGGGTACTTTTACTTTGTTGCAAATCCCATGAGGGGAAGAGAAAATGTACCACCTAATGGGTGTGTAGAGGAAAATTGGAGTCTTTGGTTTTTAGGAGAAAAAAAAAGAGCAATAAAAAGCAAAGCAGTGGAAACTAGAGAAAAAGAGACTTTTGCGGAGAGGAGAGAAGAAAATGGCAGACAGGTAAAAACCAAGTGACCAGGCTGGGCCCAAGTCCCCTGGAAGAGTGAGCTGGTCATGGCAAGGAGCTACAATGGCCGTCTGAAGAGTAACTGTTATGGAGAGTGTGGCACAAAAGCAAGGTGGCATAGTGAGCTGGTACCTGGAGATGGCCAGGGATTTAGAAAGCTGATTTGGAATCAGGATTTTGTTGAGGAAGTTTGAAGAGACTTGGAGAAGCAGAGCAGCTTGGAACACTTGGAAAGAAGCAAAGAGAAGACCCTAGAGAAAGACTGGACTCTGCAGAGTGTCTGCCTCTCAGATTTGGAGGGGCAAAGAGCACCATTATGGACATGTGTCTTTGGGACCTTTGGGACTGAAAGTAGTGACTGGCCACTTGTAGCTTTGAGGACTTTTTGTTTTCCCTGTTGGATTTCCTTGTTAATAAACCCTGCTGTTGAAACTGCATTTGACGGTCAACTGATACGAAGTTGAGGGAACCTGGGTGGCAGCAGCCTCATTTTAAATGTGGCTAATTTGCATAATGATATATTGTTGTAACCTAATTTTCTTTTGTATATATGTTTTAAGCCTGAAATAAACTGTATAGTTTAAAATTAAAAAAATAAAAATAAAAAATATGGGGAATGCACAAAGCATTAATGACCCAGGAGAGTTGGAGGGATAACATTTCCTGGTCTTGTTCTAACTTTGAAGTCAGTTACCAGACAGGATCTTTGAATTGAAAAATGGAAAAGTTGCCTAAGATATTAGAAATATGGTTAACCTATTCTTTGTTGGAATGGGCACAAGACAACCGGAAGGTGTGATACATTTCTTATATGCTAAGATTAGGTGATCCAGTTATTTAACAGTCACTAAATAACCTAATATGCACATAATAAAAATACTAGTATAAATACATAGTGAAAAAATGCTTGGGACATTTATATTGGACAGTGGTGTTAGTTATATATTGATTTGCATATTTGCTTGAATAAATGTATATAATTTTTCCCAATAAAAAATAAATGTGACTTGGTGGTGGCAACTTCTGTCCCATTTTGACCCAATTTCATTTTGACAAGAAGGCACATTAAAGAAAAGTAATTCAAGTCTGCCATTTTATTATAAACAACTGTATAACTTCTCAGACAAGGCAGAAAGCTATCATTCTAAAAGCTAACACCATTAATTTAATAGAAGAAACAACATAGCATATCAGTGACAACAGATGAGTCCTATTATTCACCCTCAAAAATTATCCAATCAAATGTCATTTATTCCCAGAGCAAATATTTTCATCTCTATAACCAAACTTAAACTTTGCAGAGTTTTCTCCTTCTAGTCATGAAACTTGTTACAAAGGGCCCTCTAGGTGAAACTGAAACTGGGACCCCAATTGGGCAGTTTTGAAATTTAGGCATTGATGCCCTTAGCTGTGCCTGAAAACACAGAGGTAAACATGGTCTAAATAGGAAAAGGGTGCTGGTGTAAACAGGATAAGGATACGTTTACTTTGTTGTAAATCTCAGCTGGGGAAGAGAGAAAATGTATGTTCAAGAGGGTATAGAGAGAGAGGGAAAGTGGGGGTGAGGGGGAGAGAGAGAGGATGAGAGGGAGAGAGGGAGAGGGAGAGAAAAGTTTGGGGGAGAGGAGAGACTAGAGTGACAGGTGGGTAAAGAGTAGCAGAGTGACCAGGTTGGGCACAGCCCCTTGGTGGTGGCAAGGAGCCATGGTGGCCGATGAAAGAGTGCCTGGTGTGGAGAGTGTGGCACTGCAGCAAGGTGGCACAGTGAGTTGGTACCTGGTAATGGCCAGGGATGTGGAAAGCTGATTTGTGCATCAGCATTTGGAGAAATGGAGCAGCTCAAAACACTAGAGAGAAAGGAAGCAAAGAGAAGACAACAGAGAAAGACTGGAACTTTGCAGAGAGCCTGCTTCAGATTTGGTGGGGCAAAGGGCCACCATCTTGGACATGTGTCTGGCACCTTTGGGACTGGAAATTGTGACTGATGTCAGATAATGACTGGCCACTTTTTGTTTTCCCTATTAATATTCCCTTGTAAATAAAATCCCTTGTTAAACTGTATTTTGAGTGGCAACTGCTATGCGTGGGTGATGTGGACCTGTGGCTTATTGGTTGGAGACTTTTGCCCCTTTTGACCCAATTTCAGAATGGTCTAAATTTTGGTTCACTCTCAACATTGTTGCTTCTTGCTAGTGAGTCACATGAAACATGTTTTATATGGTTTGAATTTCCCTCCATCTTTACGGAGGTATGTTTGACATATACACATTGTCCATGTTCAATATGCCCATCATGATATGCTGTGGAAAGTTCGTTGTGAAATGATCATCACAGTGAAAGCAGGTTCATAACCATCACCTGCCATGGTTCAGTTTTCTTCCATGGCAAGGAGACAAGACTGAGTAAAATTATAGTGAATTCCAAGTAAACAATGCATGATAACCGCCTCTCCCTTCTATATATTTAATATACAGATATATGTTTATATAACTAATTATAGTCACCATGCTGTACATTGCATCCCCAGAAATTGCTATCCCATAAGGGATGTATTGTTTCAGCATCTCCCAATTTTCTTGACTTCTTAGTACCCAGCAACCACAGTTCTACTCTCTGCTCTGTGAGAACAGATCTATTGGATTCCACATATAAGTGGCATTGAAATTGGGTTGAAAGGGGAAGAAGTCAAAAACTAAAAATCCACAGGAAAAAAAGAAAAAAACAAACAAAAAAAACTCTTAAAATATGGTTTTTGCCACCCAACTTGCTTTACCTGGGCTTAGTAGTTGCCACTCATATGTAGTTCAACAACAGGGTTTTATGAACAGCGGAATTCAACAGAGAAAACAAGAAGCCCTTAATACCATAGTTATTTTACCCCAATCACCATTTTCAGTCCTAAAAGTCCCAAAGATATATGTCCAAGATGGTACCATTTACTCCTCCAAACCTCAGAGGCAGGCACTTTTGCAAAGTCCAGCCTTTCTCCGGAGTCTTCTCTTGGCTTCTTCTCCAGTGACTCTGCTTCTCCAAGGCTCTTCAGATTTCTTCCACAATGACTGATGCACAAATCAGCTTTCTAAAGCCCTGGCCATCTCCAGGTACCAGCTCACTATGCCACCTTGCTATGGTGGCTCACTCTCCACACCAGCCAATCTTGTGCTGGTCACCATGGCTCCTCTTACCAATACTTACTCTTACAGGGGGCTTACCGTGGCTGAGCCACACAGGCCTGTTCTTTCAGCCCACCGTTCGCCTCTCCTTTTTTTTTTTTCCCTTTTTTCCCCTTGCTCCTTCCTTTTAGTTGCCTTTTTTTGGTGCTTCTCACCTCTTCTCACACATCTTTCTCTCAGACCCCACCCACCAGAGTATTTTGGTGCCACACAATTTTTAACTGCATCACTCACAGCCCTGTATCAGCATCAGTAGAGTTTACCTTTCTGACTTCAGTTACATAACAAACACCAGATTCAATCATATTATCACACATGGAATTCCCTTCTTTTTCAAGGGTTAGCAGTTATTCCACATTAGATTGACATTGTTCTTTGGTGGAAGTAGTGACAAAGTCACACCACTAAGGTCCATATCTAAAGAGAAAAACAGCTGTCACTGCTAACAATCTACCACCTCAATTTTAAGTCTCACATCAGTTTTGGAATCCTAGGAAAGGTTCTTCCCAAACAGACCTTTCCATCAGAGACCCCTGTTATTTCCTTCCTAGTATTGGTTACAATTTGTGATGACATATTTGAAGACATCATTTTCTGATTTTATCAACTCCTGAGTGGCTGTATTTCTCAATAAATTTCATCAGGACCTTTGCATGTTTTAGTGATCATTCCTGGGTACTCAGTTGTTGTTAGTGCAAGTACCCTGTTGCTTGTCAGTACTCTTTATAAAGGAATAGATGTACAAATGTTTCCAAAAGATTAGACATGTAAACTTATAGCCATTGGCATAAATTGTCTTTAAAGCATAATGAAATGTAATAATGAAATACAACGTCTATATAGGGATGATAGTTTATTTTATCTTTAAGGTTTGGCTATTTTATTTTAGGGAGATAAAATTAATGTGTATGCCTTAGAAAAGATAGCATTTAATGCTTGAAAGGTACAATGTTTGGTGTCAGAGGAATGTGATAAAAAAGATGTTGAATAATTTTGATTCACATAAAATCTAACATTTCTGTGAATAGTGCAGAACCTTTAGTTTTCAATTTCTATTTTATGTAAATGTTGTTTTTCAATGTATTTATTTTCATTATTTATAAAAATAAAGTTATCCAAAAACTTGCAAAAAAAGAAAAATGCAGATCTGTGTTAAATTAAAGGGATTACCTTGCAACTGATATTAATACTAGCAATTCTATCTAGGAACAGAAGGTTCCTAACAGAGGATGCTATTATCATCACTATTTGTTTAAAATTCTCATTGTTATTTTGACTTGGGGTTACATTATGCTCTTCCATAACTGTACCTGTCATGCTCACCCTGCACCACGAACTAGTGCCAATATCTCCTCATCCTTTCATTACCTCTGGTAACCATAAATTTATTCAAAGAGTTAAGGAAGGAAAGAAGGAAAGGAAGAAGGGAAGAAGGGAGGGAGGGAGGGATTCAGAAATGAGGATTAAATGAAATAAAACCTCTTGAGGCAGATCAGGGACTGTAATTTTGGACACTCTCTGTGTATCATGTATCCATCCTAGCATTTACTCATTAGCACTCAGGACTCGAGGTCTGTGAGAGCATGCATTTTCTCTAGTTGGGCCTTGCACCAACCTGGGTACAAACATTTAATTGAACCCTTTCAAATACTGCCATCACAGAGAGCTTAATAAGCAATTTCGGTGGTTCACCAATGTATTATGCATCAAAGGCCAAGAAGTGGCTTTGCCTTTTAGTTGTTACCTCGGCTTGTTTGGTTTTGGTTGGCAAATTCAGCTTTATAGCAAAACGTTTCACTATCAGTATTAAAGATTGATCATTTTTTATATTCTCATGTGGTCCTCTGTTGCCCAGAACAGTTTGCTCCCTGCTACAACTTAAAAAAAAAATCATTTAGCTTAGCTCCCACTTCTTTTAAAATTGCCCATACTCAGCGCTGTTGTTTTCTTCTCCCAAAGCAAACCATCTTGTAAGTCAGTGTCTACCTGTCTAAATGGCACACTCCTAATCACATTTGATTGTGTGTCTTCCGTGGCCCACCTAGCTCCAGATCATTCAGTTCAGAGAGTGTTTGTTCTACTACACAATTAATTTCACCTGTGGAGAGTTCTAGTGAATAATTTATATCCTTTCTTAGCTTGGAATAACATCCACCAGGTAGGGTAGAGAGAAGAGAATGCCTTGTGATAGAGTTAATACATGGGTTTATGGGGGAGGTAAAGACTGCCAAGATCTGGAGAGAAAGTTTAAAGATTTACAGTGTTGAAAACAGCTTCAAAATCATTTCAAACAGAAGTGGGCTAGTCATATGTAAAAGTTAAAGTCGATAATGTGGACTAAAAAAATCCTCAAGTATTTAAATGGTAAATATAAGGAGGGAACAAAAGCTAAATATATAATCTCAAACTAAATATATAGTTTCAGAAAGGTAAGATGTGAAATGAGAAATTATCAAAACTGGTGAGATCAAGTTATAAAAAACACTAGAATTGCATTCTAGTATCTTCTGAGGTGTTTAATTTTTATATAAGTACATATAATATGCTGCTATGTTTTTAGTATCATTGATGACAAAGATTATGGGAATATATAGTCCATTTTGTAGCATAAAAATAGAAATTTTCTTAGCAAATTTGTAATCTATCTTTTGTGGTACAATAGATTAAATTATAATGGTATTCATGGATATACTTATGCAAAAGGAATATTTTTCTCTAAGACAAAGTAATTTTGCATATATAATAAGTCACTTAACCTACATTTTTAAGTATATTTTATTGTACTTGTTTTCTGTCATGCAATTAGATACTGTGCTATTATGTTTCCTCCTGGGAGAGGTATTAAACTTATAATTATATTTATGGTAGCATTGAGTTTGATCAGGAGGATATGAATAGATCATGATCCTCCTTACTAGTTTATTTACTTATCTCCCAGCAGGTGGTGCCCTTGCAATAGATACTCATATTTCCCTTTGCATGATTGGACTCAAAGATGCAGTTGCTTTTTCTTTTCATGATAGCATATTTGGTAGGGTCTATTTTATGAATGAATACTACCCTTTCTTTCATAGGTTTCTAAGTGAAAGTATTTCAAAGGCAATTAGCAAGATATTCCCTAGGAATCTAAATCAATGGTTAAAACCTCAAGTAAACACAATTGTACATCCCTGCTTCACCTCTTCCAGCCACCTACAAATTAGTTACTCTTTTTTCTCTTTACAAGGTCAGCTGTTCACACTAAGTAATCAGTTATTGTCATGTACAAGAATTATGGAGATTATTCATTTCTTAAACCCATTATCTTTAATGTACATCAAATGTTCAACTGAATATTTTTTTCCAAATTCTGTTGCTATTAACAAACCTGTTAATTTAAAAGAAAATTTTAGTGTGTTCTATTATAAGAATGCAGAAAATATTAATAAATGATGTAAACATTTACACTACATTCAGTATTTTATAGTTAAAGTAGATATAGTAGATAGAAAAACATAATCTAATTTGGAAATATGCCTTATACAGAACAAAAGAAATATACATGTCATTGTATCTCTAAGATTTTTTAAATGAGTAAGAGTTAAATAACTTTGTTTTGTTATGAGTTAGAACATACCACCTTGGAAGGCATTAAAAACTGAAATTATAGTTTGTTGTTTTAATTATGAGAGATATGCAGCTAAACTATTAAACATTATTTTTAAAAGGAGTGGAGGATAGTAACTGGAAACAACCTATTGTCTGCCTCAAGACTTCATTCAACAGAACATTATTCAACTAGAAAAAAAAATAGTTAATGGAAGAAAAAATGCTATGTATTCAAAATGCTTAAATGGCAATTCATTGAAAAGTAAAGCTGCTGTATTTTCTGTAAATTTCCCCATCATGATAATGTGATAATACAATGTCCAAAAGAAAATGTATGGGTAGTAATTACCAAACTGACTTCTCTAAAAACATTACACTAGCAACAGGAAATTCATTTATGTAGAGTTGTCAGAACTTGCTTTTCCTATTAAAGCAGTAGTTTAGTACCATCTTATAATTAAAGAAGATCGAGTTGAAATAGCTCATTGAAATGTGTGAAGGAGTGGTTGAGAATCATAAGAGACTAATGGTGAAATAGTGAAGAAACAGAGGCAATAAGACATTTCTATTATTTATATATTTTTCTCTAGTGGACATTTCAGCACAACACCATTCTCAAATGTAATAGATTGCATTTTCATCACAAAATAATTATGAGGGAACAAATCTTGGAAATCAAGTTGTTTTTGTAGCTCATCAGTCCCTTTTTGATCCTAGTTTGCATTCTCTGTTCGAATTCCTTGGAAATGACAGGAAAATGTCAAAAATACTCAAAAACCTATTAGTTCTTGGGTGTAATATTAGTTAAAACATTAAGTCTTCTTCACACTCTTAGCTTTGTTTACTCAGTTTGCTCACACTGGAGAAACACCTGAGAAAACCTAATAATTGAGTCTTATACTTTCATTCAGACTACATACTACAAACATTGTGGTTGCATAAGTAATGACTAGTTGAAATAAATGAAAGTGCTACTTATAATTCTCAGCAAGGAGATCATTGTAGTTAAATAGCTAATGTTGTACTTTAGAAATTAGTTGAATAGAGTTTAGTTTGCTCATTATTGTAATAGTTGAATATACCACAGTGCATGTTTATTTATACGCAGCCATTGTGATTTATTGGAAGATTAATTCATATCTGTTGTTTTATAAATAAATGCTTTTGGGAAATTCTGGTTTTGAGGAGTTATTCACCTTAAGATTAGAATCAAGATGATTCTCTGACACTTGTGACAGTACTCATTTGCATTGCAAAGCAGTATTTAATGAACATTATTGTCATTATTAACATTGGTGTAAACATTTGCATATGAGATTTTATTTCTCCTATTTTGTATTTTTACATAACTGGGCACATCTCATCAAATCAACAAATATATTATAAATACTGGTGACATGGGACTTGAGGATGGGTTGTCAATCGTTCTTTACCTTAACTAGTAATTGGATGGGGGGAGGAGGTAAAGAAATGGTGACGCATATTAAAAAAATCTACAAAATAAGGTTAGATGTGATGTGGAATTGTGGTTCAGACCCACACACTGTCTCTTGGTAATGTAGTGTTACAATTCCAGTACAACCTTTGATGTCCAGATCAAAGGGTAGAATAGGATCTTCTGCACTTTACTGCTGAAGCAAACTAAAACAAAACAAAACAAAAAACTTTAAAGGTTCATTTTTCTTGTCCTCTGCTGCCCTTGTGTATGTTTAGCCTCAGATCCCTCAGATCAGTAATTATATATTAGCCCTTTATGTGTTTTTAAGTACCTTGCCTATTTTGGCTAAATAAATGAATAAAAACAGCAATGCAAAAGACAGTAATCACTCCCTAGTGGTCAATAGTGTTAGATGTGTCTAGCTATTTAGCCTATCAACTACAGTGACAAGTATATATTCTAGGCAATAACAGCGGCATCATAGTGATAGAAAAAAATGCATATATACATTTGCATCTGTAAACTTGCTGAAAACAGGAAACCCATTTCCTGTGAAATTTGAACATTCTTTCAGAAAATTTTATTAAAGCATTAAGTTGACAGATTACTTCTATAACCTTTGTTCTTGTTTGTGAAAAACATTTATACAGCTATGTTCCTAAAATCTATAAACCGATATGCTCATATCCAATTAAAATGAGCAAGACAGATTGGTTTTCCTACACAATAGCTTTTTTATGGACTCTCATTTCTTCATAGACCACTTAGCTGTAAATAATCCATGCAAATAGCAATTAGACCTTTCCTGGTTTATTCATATAAACATAATGGTTATTCAAGGAACACAGAAATATTTCAAGCAATTTTCTGTATAAAATATGCATATTTAAAACCATATGTTTGAAAAATTTTATAAGTGATTTTGAAGTAACTACAAGAAATTCAGAATGGTGAGTTTCCTGTCAATACATTTCCTATACAGAATCCAATCAGCAACCTCCACATTCTGTAGAAACAATTTAAAAACCTGTTGAACTTTGTTGATGTCATCAAGTATTCTAATTCTACTATTAAAGGTTATATTTTTTCTCCTTTGTTATAGATAACGAGGTAGAAAGAAGATGAAGTCTTTCTCTTAATCAGACTACAGTTGTTCAAATTAAAAAATCACGGTGACATACGACTTGTAGTAAATTAAAGACATTGCTCAGATTTTGCTCTTTGTACCATTCAGGTCCCTCCCGGCAGAAGAAATAAATCTCTCTCTGACCCAGGATTTTACCTTACATTAATTCTGTTTCCGTAATCTCCCTTCATCTAACAGTTCCTCAATCATGTGTAAGATAGTGCTTGTGTTTTGAAAGATGCCCCAGAGTTTATACTTGTCCACTGGTTAATGATATCTACATTTCACAGTAGGCATTTTTCCTCAGGAATACCAGAAAAGCAATGTTTTGTTCTTTTACAGTATGGTCCGAGGAAGAATTTGATTTCCATTAGTCCCATTCCTGGTGATACTTTAGTTTAGATAATACCTGTCTAACTTCTGTTCTGCCAGCTCACCATCTTTCTAGTTAATAAGAACTTGTGGGAAGTTCTGTTCTAAAAATATAACCAAAACACAAGCCTTACAAAAGAGCATTAGCATAAGTGACTGGGAGGATTTTATGTCCATTATAAAATTAACCATTAAGACATTAAAGATTATGTTGAGTGAATGTGAAGATTGAAACAGTGAGTGAACTTTTCTGTGCTTGGAATACAGGGAGAATGTAATAATATATTCAGGTCAGTTAGAATAGTTTTTGAAAGAAAATGCATTTGTATTCTTTTGATAATCTGTTTCCCGTAGAGTAGATAATAGAGTATCAGCATCATTAGAGAGGGAAGCATGTTAAAGATATGATTAGGGAAAATGATCATTCTGGAGAATTTTGAGTAGGACAGGACTAGTAGGGAATCTAGGGATAATAGCAGGTCTTTAGGGCAGAAATAACACTCTACATAAGATGTCTAATATTGCATTGTACAAATCATGACTGAACCATGATGTTTTATATTGTCTTCAATCACATTTTTCTCCTTGAAGGCAGTTACCAGTTGGGCATGAACTAATTACAGTCAAAGATAGAAATCAAAAAGCAACTATAAGAACCTAAGTGAGGGAAGTGAGGGACAAGAAAATGATCAGTGCAATCTTTGAGAGAGAGAGAGACAGACAGACAGATACCTGGAGACAGAAAAAGAACATAGTGAAATGTGAATGCTGATTGTGTCAGAAAATTTGAGATCTTGGGTGATAACATATCTTATTACTGAAATAAGTAAAAAAAAACAAAGTTAGTCAGCAGTTGAATGTTTTAAATAATGATCTTGGAGTTAATATACTTATGTTTAATTATATAACTACATATATTCAATATATAGCAAATATAATGGTAAATAATATTGTGTCTATACCAACACAATAATGAGTAGCTACAACATAAATTTTGTGATCTTCAAGTTGAAAATGTTTACCCTGTTTTCTATGCAGAAAAAATTCGCCAAAATCTGAATATGAGAAAATAGCATATTTTAAAATAAACTTCACAGATATGCGACTTACTGTTCAGCATATCCTCCAAAACTATTCTTAATGAAATTTAAAGTTCAGCATATCCTCCAAAACTATTCTTAATGAAATTTAAAAAACAGAGAGACCTTGTGATTATGAATTTAATATATTAGATTTTTTTAGCAAAGGATTAAGAGATTATGTGTTCTGGGTTTGGTCAGCTTTTCACCCCAGCTATATTGAAAGAAAATGTACATGTAACATTATTTGTGTTTAAGGAGCGGAACAAGTTGATTTTATACACCTATGTTGCAAAACAATGGCCACCGTAGACTTAGTTAACTTCTGTATCAAGTGCCACAATTTCATCTTGTGGAGAGAAGTTCACAATCTAATTCCTTAGTATTCTAAAGTATATTATATAGCCTTTTAAACTCAAATCGTTCTGTTATATATTAGATCACAGGATTTATTCATATTATAACTGGAAGTTTCTATCTGATATCTTCCCTTTCCCTATCCCCCCATCACCTGAAAATTACTATTTCTAAGTTCACAGAATTTAGGTCCAACATATAAGAGACATCATAAAATATTTATCTTTCTCTGTGTGGTTTTATTTAACTTAGCATAATGTTCCATCACAAAAAGAAAGGATGACCATTCCTGTAGCTGAATCATCTTCCAGCACTCTCCGTATCTCCATATTTTGGATGCATTCATTTACTGCAGCACTTTGGAAGGTGGTGAGAATTCCCCTTTAGAAAGAAGAGAAAGTGCCGGGCACGGTGGCTCGTGCTTGTAAGCTTCAGCCTATGAAGCGGCAGGGGCTAGGGATCGCGGTTCGAGTCCCGCCTGGGGCCCATATAGTGAGACCTAGTTCCAAAAAATAGCTGGGTATGGTGGCGCATGCCTGTAATCCCAGCTACCTGGGAAGCTGAGGCTGGGGATTGCTTGAGTCTGTGGTACCTTGGGCAACGAGAGCCTGCGGTTCCATGGGCAAAAATAGCAAGACCCAGTTTCAAAAAAAAAAAAAAAAAAAATAGAAAGAAGAGAAAGCTTCTGGAAACAGCTCTGTAAAACCAAGATTGTCATGCTCTACTACTTCTTTCTTCCCCGAGCATGCTTTACTCTGCTTTGCTTATGAAAAGTGTGCCCCATTCAGCAAATGTGACTTTACTTCTTTCTCTCCATTATTTTAAAGGGTGCTGTTTCGCAACCATGCCAGTTTGGATAGGTTCTCCATCAGTTTTAGCAGCTATAAAGCGTACAGAGCCCTTGACATTATCTTCATAGAATTTTTAAGAATAAACAAAGGAAAAAACAGGCAACAAAGAAGCAGCTGCTTGATTTTCCTCTCTTGAGTCCTGAGATCTAATTCTCCCCTGCTTTCTCCTCCTTCTTCCCAGAGTGATGCTGCCCTTTAGCCTCCCCTTCTAGGTCCAGGTGAGCTCAATCACACATGCCACACCCACCAGGCATTGACAATCATGGGGAAAGCCAGTATCACAGATGCTAGTCATAGAGGGTAATGGAGGAAAAAATCTTGCCAGCTCATTTACCTACAGGTGCACTTAAAACACAACACACACACACACACACACACACACACGAATAAATCTTAGCTAATTTCTGTTTCAAAAGAAACAAACATTGACACGAAGAACTGTAGAGCAAGATAGAATTCAGTGTGTGCAAGGGCAGGGAATGGAGTTAGCCTGGCTGTAAGGCAGAGTGAGGAGTGAGGTGATAGCAGCTGCTCCTAGGAAATACCCTGGACTTAGTGAAACTTTTAGATAAGGATTTTGGTCTTTATGGTTTTAATATCTTATGGATTTGCAGTGCCTCCTTATCTGTGTTTCATTACCAATCCTCCAGTTTGTTTTGTACTCAATTAAAATTTCCTGCATTGCCTACTGTAAGTGGATTAAAATGTAATGGCATATAAGAGAAATATTCTCGAGACAAGTAGCTCAATTCTTTTGTAGAATCAATGAGGGGGGAATTGGAACAATACTATAATGCACTGTATGCCTTTGGTTTTAGTATGTGCTTTTCCACTTGATTATCAAGATGCCCTACTTATGTTATAGTTTTCCTTTTTTTCAGAAAAGGTATAATATGATACATTCACTTCTAAATTAATTGAACATAGCATTCGGTTTGTTTAACTTGTATCTGTGGTGATTGTATAAATTAGTATTGAGTAATTCATTCCATGACAAGATACTCAAGTTTTCTAGAGATTTAAGTCTAATCTCAAATATGTGTAGGTTTTTAATTACATATTTGTCTCTCTAGTTCATATATATGCACTGTGTGTATATATGTATATTCAACATAAATTAATTTATTAACCACATCAGTGCAATATATTTGTATCTATGGGAAAATATAACATTCATCAAAGCTACATAGGGATTATTTGTTAGAAAGAGTTTAAAACTATCACTTGATGATGTGTCTGCCAAACATGAAAAATATACCAACTACTTATTTTAAATAAATAACATATTCTATGTTCTAGATTTTTTATAAGATTGGCCTATTAGTCTTATAAATGTTATAGGATTTTATGTGAATTTATTTATATATAAAACATATATAAAACATATATAAAATATATATTGATTTGTTGTATGAAAATAGCAAACATCTAGCATTAAGACTGGGATTTTCACTTACCATACAAAAATATACTAAAACTAAATGGGAAAATGTTGCCATAGTGTTTATTTGGTATTATTAAAGATATTCCTATCTCTTATCCAATTACATTTTCTTAAACACAATTTAGACACAAAACTTTTTGTAGGCTTTAGCAAGCTTATGGTCAATTGATGATAGACATTTGAAGTAAGAATTTCTGACATGGCAATAAGAAGATAAATTTTCAAAACAAAGGAAAACATTTATGGGAATTTCTAAGTAATTATATAAAGGATGCAAAGGAGATCACTGATAACTTGAAATTTTTAAAACTCTGGAAGGGTAATACCAGAGCAGAAAGAAGAGATGTATTAGTTGGAAAATTTGAAATTTGACTCTACAAATTTGTTATGTTGACATCAACCTAATTTAGTATTTCTGTGTAGCAAAATATACATAATCATTGTCATCATATTTAAATTCCTGTTTTGACTTTGTGACATGCATTGTTCTATTTATGCAATATTCATTAACACAAAAATAAAACAAAATTTTGGAATTCACATAGTTTGGAAATCTATGAAAATGTATCAGGGTACTGAAATTTGTAAGCAAATCTGTTCTCTTTATTAACCCAATTTGATACAATGAATATATGAACATACAAAGAAAGAGAAAATAACATCATGAAGGGTTTCACAATATATGAATAACACAAAATTCTTGCTGTTTTACTTTGAATTTTTATTTCCTTCCATTTTTTACTTGTACTTGTGATTCTCATCATCCCCTCCCTGGTTCAAAATAATCTTATTATGACTCATGAATGAATTTGCTTAATGTTCAACACCAGGAGGAGAAACCTGTATCTGAAATCAGTGACTCAGGAAATAGTTTCCACTGATCCAAGAAGTCTCCTATGTGATAAGGGTGCCTGTCTTTCATAGCTTGAAAATGTTCTATTTTCATTGAGTTCTATCCCTGTTCTTAACACCATTTTCTGGACATATTTAAAGAGTTGACATGGTTTAAATTTATTGCCATGGGAATGATAATGGATTTGTGTTGGGCATTATCTAGTAATATTAATTGTTTAAAAGCTGTCGATTGTTTTCTGATTAAAAGTTGATTAAAATATCATTCGGCTAACATATCTTCCTTTGATGTTCCTATATCCTATAATTGGGCTAACAGAATATGTGCAAAAGGAAAGGCAGGCAAGACTTAGGCAATTTGGAAAGCAGTTTAAATCACAAGAATTAGACATTTGAAATAGGTTAACTAAATCAGTTTTCAACAATTCTCACATAAAATATTCATTTGAAATATTTTTAAAGATAGGAATGAGTCAGTATCTTTCTTGGTTAGGGCATATAAGTGAATAAGTGAAAAAGGAAGTGACCTTTCCTATATCTGATTTCAGGTAACCTAGTCTTGGAAACAATGAAAACTCCAGGAAAAAAAGGTAAAATAACCTAGATTAGTAGTGATTGAGAGAAATTTGTGTATATGACTCTTGTAGTTTTGCATATGAAGTCATTACTGCTAAGCCAAGTACTATATTTTATGTACGCCTATTGCTTCAATAATTACTATGTAAGGAAGATTAATAAAAACTAATTACAAAAACAAAAGTATGCACAAAGCATTCAGCCTAGAGGAGGTCAATATTGCAGAACAAAACAAAAAATTCTCAAAATGCTATTTGCATGAATTTAATTGACTTATAAAACTGATAAAAGTCAGTATTTGTTAAATAAAGTAATTGATTAAACATAATTCATTATTTTTCTCTTTAGAATGAGTGAAGATGTCTACATTTTTGGAAATGTTTGCAGTCAGAAAAGGTGTCATTTACTCAAGATTTTTTCTTTCTGTATACAATTTAGATTAATAACCATGCTGCTACTCTAATTCTGCATTTAGAAGCTGTTTCAAAGAGAAATTACTTTTTCCAAGTTAATTGTTAGTAACATATGCTAGCAAAGCAAAATAAGCACTGACTAAGATTTTACATTTTATGCAAAAATAATACATTTAGAGTAATCCCTTGAAGTAATTTTGTAAATCCAACTTTATGCTTATATGATTTTGCCTCTGGGAAGACATAAGATGGAATGTATCTTCCCAGCAAAAATACAGATATTAACATGGTGTTTTAGGCAGATGTTGTCACAGATGCAGAGAAAAGATTTAGGATGTGCTTTAGCCAAGCAATAGAAATTACTCTCTTACAGATGAGTAAGCACCCATACCAAACACACTGTCGCTAACCTTGTATTCTGTGTAAAGATAATGAAAACCCATCTGTCCATTGCAGAAATTTGCCAAGAGGCCAGCCCAATATACCACTTAATTTCACTATATTTAAAAATGAAATAAGAAACAGTGTTCCTCAAGTTTATTTTTCCCATAATTTTTGATATAAAGAGTTCTCTAAATGCCTTGACAAAATCAGTTATGGAAAAATATGTTTTGTAGTTCAAGACAAAGAACTAATGTCTGGTTTTGACTTATTTGACTACCCTTTTTTAAAGTTAGTATATGTTATTTTTCAGAGTAGTTTCCAGGTTTACAGAAAAACTGAGCAGAAGATACAGGGACTTGCCATATACTCTCCCCCTGCCCTTAATTTTCCATATTATTAATGTTTTGCATTGATATGGTACTTTGCTATCATGGAACCAGCATTTTTATCCATTTTATTAACTTCCATAGCTCATATTACAGACAAAAGGCTAAATAGTTGTGTATTTCACCCATCTGTGGACTTTATCAAACATATCATGCTATGTAGCCAGCATTATTGTAACATACAACATGTGTCACCCCTCTGGAATTTTCTTGAGAAGCCTTTACTCATCTCCACCCACTTGCCACACCCTCAAACCCCCACCTGTGACAATCACTGCTATTCTTACTTCCTTATGTCTTAGCCCTCCCAGAATGTCATACAGTGTGTATTCTTTCACATGGTCCCCTTTCAGTTTGCAATATGTATTTGTGGTTGCTTTTTTTATGACTCCATACATCACTGCTTCTTTTTGTTGAATTTTAATGTATTTATAGCTGTTCATCTACTCTCTACCTGTCCTCTACCTACATGAATTTCTTTCTCTCTTTTTCCTCTATGTATATATGACGTATCATCACAGTCAAAATAACACAGCATATTTTTCACTATTTCTGTTTCCTTATTCCAATTTTTAAAATCACTAGGTTATTTTTGAGAAACATTTACATTGATAAAATAATTGAATGAAGCAATCAAAAGTCTTATCAGTCCTGAACCCCCATGTCCTTTTGTGTTGGTGTCTTGCTTTAGTGTATGCGTTTGATAAAAATGTTAAATTAATAATGACACATTATCACTGATTAAATTGACATTGTTATTAACTAGAGTCTATGTATCAAATTAGCAGGGTCATGGTGCCCATGTTGGTGATCAAACATTATTTTGAATGTTTCTGTGAGTCTTTTTTGGATGAGATTCTCTTTAAAATAGGCTGCTCTATATAGTGTTGGGTCTCTGATACACCTACCTCTGAAACCTAGAGAGAGAGTAGGCAGACCCCAGCCCCATCCCAAACAAGATAAATTCAGTTGGCAGATGGCTTTGTATCCAAACTGTCATACAAGCTTTTCCCAGAAATTCCGTTATCAGTGGCAGACTTTGGTCTTCCAGATTCCATAATAAATCGTGTGTACCAATTTCATAAAATAGAACATTTTGCACTATATGTGTCCTACTGGTTAAGTGTCCTAGAAAACTTTGACAGATGCAAATTCATAGATTTCATAATGCTCTCTGTCTCAATTACTTTATGGATACCTGTGTTTTATAAATATTAGTAATTCTCAATTGGTGTATTATATTACTATTGTTTAGAAGGCAATTCTTGTAGCTGCTATTGAAAAATCTCCAAGCACTTTTCTATTGTATTATCTTTTATTTTCATGTACTTACCATTTATTTAGATGAGGCACCTTTGGTGAACAACACTATATATAATTCAGATGTAGAGTCACACCTTTTCAAATGTCAGCGAGCTATACCATTCCAGAACCTATAGTCCTTTTAATGTCCTGTTGTCCCCTTACTCCCTGGGTCCCCAAATCCAACCCACCTCCTCTTATAACCGCATTTCTACTGTCAGATTTCTAGGGTTTGTTTTGGTTTAGTTTTGTCTGTTTCTTTATTTGTTTTTATTCCTCCTATGACTGAAATCATCTGACATTTAACTTTTTCCTCCTGAGTTGCTTTTCTTTGCATAATCCCCTCCTCCAAGGACTCTTTCATATGTTTTTGTATAATTTTTAAACTTCTGAGTACCTAAAATAGGCAGTAGATGCCTTGCCTCGTGTATTATAATAGGGGCAAATGAAGAAAGTAAGTAATGAAAGACTAGGGATTTTGGCCTGGCTTGTAGAGCTCCATTTTGATATTTAGAAGTTGAGTCCTTAGGTCTGAATTCAGGTCACTGATCTATGTACTTGACTGTTTTTCCCTCTCAATTTAATTCTAGCAGAGAGGTTAGTTGGATGTGTATTATTCTCTATATAGATACATCTTAAAAACTGTACTGTTTAATCTTTGTGGTTATTTTAACTATTTTTAGAGATTTGCCTGAAGTTGCTTGATTTCCTCTTAGGAAGCTTCTTTATTATGAAAAGCACTTTCAGAAACATTCCAGAATCCTTTTAACACTGCACTACCTAATGTTTTCTGAGCTTTTTCATCATGAAATTTTAATTCTTTTCAAGTTCAATAATGACCTTATTACTATCCTGGAAATGATCTACTTATGGACAATTTAAATGTAAAAATATATACTTTAAATGTGCCAATTCAAAATTCTAAGTATTTTCATAATAAGTTGATTTCTTCAGTATATATTAGTTAACCTTTGAATTGATCTTCAAAGATTTTCTACAGAAATGACTACAGATTCACCATTTTTTGGGTGGTGTTGCATTTATTTCTTTGGTATCAGCAAAGTATGAGTTTTATCGATATACTTACATAGGTAAAACTTTTCTTCAAAGAATATAGTAAATGAACAAACTTTCAATATATATTTAAACTAGCAGTTTCCAACCTGTTGTCCGTAGTAAGAAAGTGAAATTAGAGCTACTCATTTTCTTAATTGCTATCATTTTTATATCTTGTACTTTATTACACTTAACTTAAATCCTAGGTATAAAACAAAGCCGATAGTAAGAGACAAAGATAATTTTGAGTTATCATTGACATGGACTTATTGCAGAATATCTTTGATTTTCAGATATCTAGTTACTTGAATTGTTTATCATGAAGTCACAAAACATTATACTTTACTTATAAATAGTTTATGCATAAATTATTTCATGGCTACATAGTATATATCTTGCCTTCAGTAAGGAGTCAGTTGTTTGATCTGGTGCTATCACAGAATTTAAGATTTCAGTGATATTTTCCATAAACACTTTTGGTCACGGTGTCTCTTTAGTTAGAGATATTAAATGTTAAGTATCATCTCAACCTTTCAGAAGAGTCAGATATGGACATGCCAGTTTGCTAAATTCCAATAAGGAGGTAACATTTTTACTCAGATTTTCATGTCACTATGTTATATACCTTTTGTATTAAGACTTTTCATTTATCTCAATTTAAATTCAATTTGCTATGATGAACTGATTTACGTTGATCCTCACCCTCCTGTTGGTCAACTAGGCTTAACTTTAATCCCTTATTTTGACCCATATTACTTGACCAGCTGAGTCTAGTATATCTGTTTTAAGCTATCTTCAGTTTGATGACATTTAGATCTGTTATATTTTATTGTCATGATCCATAGTACCTTCTATTTGAGCTCTGCAGTGCTTGGACCCATGGTACAGGGGTTGAAATGAAATACATGAAAGATATTATCTTTGATCCAAATTGTCATGTTAATGTATAGTTCTAAAAGGCATTTGTTTATATAAGTTTGCATGATAATTATTGTAGTGATTATACAGTATTCTTTTTCATCTATCAGTTTTGGTAATGATATTTGGCACATCCCTGTAAGCTCAATTGACAAGAACATATCACTAAATTCAGAGAAATTAAAAACTGATATGAAGGGTATTTTGATGAATTGTGGCATTGATTTCTCTCACATCTTTGTTTTTGTCTAAAAGCTGTTCTGTTTGGGTCCCAACTAAATGTGAGGCTGAACCATGTGTTTTTGTGCTTTTTAGCATTTTGAAATCACTAGGTAGTTTGTTCAGTTACTACTAGTGTAGTGTGCCAACTGGAGTCCCACTGTTTGAAAATTGAGAATATTTTTTTGATGTTGACACCAAGTCTTCTCTCCAGTATTTCAAATGTACCTAGACTTTTATATAAATATTAGCTCCAAGAAAGAGAAATAATAAAAGTAAGCAACAATTATATAGATCAGTGATAACAGATACTAGTGACTAATTACAATTTCAAACTTGTGATATAATGTTTCAATTCAATGCAGGGTTTGCCAGTTTTGCAGTTTGAGAAAGGATTATGTTTTACTGTGTTTCAATAAGTATGTAATTATTTGAATATAAGTTTTTTATGCATTAGATAATTACTGTTTTATAGGCTATTTTTAAGGTATAGATATGGAAACATTTTCTTTTGATCTTTTATTTTTATAAATTGTTATTCAACATTACAAACTTTGTTTGAAAATGCACACATTTATGAATGTCTCTAAATTAAGAGTAGATTATATGAATGATATTTGAATTGAAACATGTCCCAAGAGTTTAGTTATATTTTAAATTTAGCAATTTTTAATAAAATAGAATATAAGACTACTTTATTTCTGCATCTTTCCATTATTTCTTCCTCATATTTGCCCTTTCCCTTTCCTGCTTGGTGAGATTAGGCTTTGCTTTCTAGGATCTTTTTGCAGTCTTTGTACAGTTTTAGGCTAGTGATAAACATGCGGTTGGGACGGTGGTGTCATTCACCTTCTCCCACTGGACTAGTTCAATGCAGATGATGTAACACTTTCTAAACACCTGGACTACTTTGCCAGTCTGCTACCCTTTATAATATCTCCAAACAACCTGAACTTTATCATCCTTGTGAATGGGTACAGATCTCACAATGTACTTCTGCCTCAGCTCTTTGGAAAGAGGAAGACAGGATCTTTCTACAAATGTGGAAAGGCGCATTGGAATGCACTAAAGATGGTTCATGGGTGATAAGATGATGGGAGAACCTCAAGGTAGACAATGATGTAATATATGTTCATGTGTGTGTGTGTGTGTGTGTTCAATCACCAAAAAAATAAATTTAAATTATTATTATTTTTTTAAATGCCTTTTATGATTCTTGCTCCAGTCAGAAGTCACAAGGGGATTTAACTTCATTTTGACAGCTGGTGCTTCAGCGATGGCCACAAAAGGGAAGAGCAACTTTAATTATTGTGATACTTGGAAAGAAGGGCACAGAAATAAAGGAAGAAAAATAAGATAGAAAGAGAATGATTAATTTTGCCTTACATGACCAAAATAGCATTTTACAAAAAGTTATAAAGAAAAGCTTGTAGTACAGAGTATTTTGTATATACTTCTGTGGTGAGTTTAAATAATTATGAAGTGAAAGTTACATAACGTAATAAAAAGTGACTATAAAAATATACCTGAATCCTGCCTCAACATTGTCAGCAACGTACTCTGTGAATTAAATGAAACACTGATAAATAGCTATTGGTACTTCTTTATGTTAATTACATGCTTTTATTGGGGGGGGTGCTCTTTAATTTTCTTACCATTTTTTAAATGTTAAAGTCTTTTCAACTTTAGTTATCTTTTCCATCACCAAGAGTAATTTGGACCATACTATCTGTCCAAGTCTCTTCATACTATATGTGTAAAACCCTTCCACTGGTAAACTTTTATGAGGAAAATGCAACCTTCTCAGTGTCAGTTTATTTCAAAAAGCAATATTCAGTAAACCTATTTATTTACAAATATTTTAATACTAAAGGTTTTGTCAGTGTTTAATTTAAAGGAATAATTCATTTACTGTAGGAAGTTTTTATATTATTTTTTTATCATTTGTGTTTTCAGAGATAAAATGAACAGCTCTAGACAAAAAGAGTTTTTGATGAAACAGGGATGTAGAAATTCAACCCAATCCTCACAGAAACTTGCTACTATAGAGAGTGCATAATACCTGAGCAAACTTTCTAGGAAGATGTACAAAACCCTCCTACAAAAGTGGAAGAAACAGGAGGGGAGGAGGGGAGAGCGAGGGAGGGATCACCTGTGCAAGATCTTAGAACATGAACATTCTTTGGCTCCACAGATGATACAGACTGGCCAGTGGATACTGCTGAGTGCCCCATGACATTGTATGGCTGAGACTGCACAGGCTTGCTGTTTGCTCTGGGTTTTCTAGTAAAACGAGAAGGCCTAACCTATCAGTGTTTTGGCAAAACTTGGTTGTCTAAAATCAGGCAAATGTCTTAATATTTTGAAAAGGAAACATCTATTTTATATTCCTTCTTAGGAAATATTTCAGCACACTTACTTTGAAAGAGGTTTTTTCCATCACTTTAACTCTTTCATACCGTGTTGTAGCCACACCTCTTCTGTGGCATGACAGCTTTCCTTATAGCAGTCAATAATCCAATTACTTAATCTTCATCATTTATTATTATTTCCCAAAACATCCATATATAGGATTATATCTCATATTTCTCTCTCTCTCTCTCTCTCTCTCTCTCTCTCTCTCTCGCGCGCGCGCGCGCGCGCGTGCGCTCTCTCTCTCTTTTAAGACTAGGTCTCACTATATTTTTTTGTCCTGGGAACCACAGGCTGATGTTGCCTGGGTTACCAAGGACTCAAGTGATCCCCAGTCTCAGCTTCCCAGGTAGCTGGGATTATAGGCACGTGCCACCACACACAGCTATTATTTTGGGACTAGGTCTAGCTATGTTGCCCTGGGTGGGACTCGAACCATGATCCCCAGATCCAGCCGCAACTCCATAAGCTGTTGCTTAGAGTTAGATGTTGCTGTGCCCCACTTTTCATATTTCTCATTTCTAATGATGCACTTATTATTTCACAGAAAACAGATAGCAGTGCTTCACAAATAGTAGGACTTCACAGATAAAATCTCCTTCCTTTACATCAAACTCCAGAGGTATATCATGTTTCTCTTCATTATAGGGATCATGATATGAGGCTGAGGCTGGAGATCAGTTCACTGCTCAATTTCCTATACCTGTGAGAGTGGAGCCAGTCTTTACACTCAGGTATGTTGATTCTGAGAAAACATTCTTTCAGCAATATGTGCTTTAATATGTGCTTCAAAATGTTTATTGAGTTTTTATGGGATTACTTGGTATTTTTGAGGTGGAATGGGTACATCATTATATATAAACAAGTTTGTAACTACATATTTTGCCTTGTAATGTCTGTAATATTTTGGATTTGATTGTAGTGGAACATCATAGATATGATGATTTTTTTTTTTTAAACGAAGAGTGGGAAATGTTAGGAGGCTGTGGTGAAACTGGGGGGCTCTGATCCCCACCATCTGCATTGGAATGGCATTCATTGTGTCCTGGTGGGTGAGACTTGGAGTCGGGAAGTTAAACCTTCTCTAGTGAAAAGAGAATTAAGAGATTAGGGAGGGGGCAGAGGAAAACACATGGAAAGGAGGGTGAAGAGAGAGAACCTAGAAGGAAGGTGCAGAGAGCAGAGGAACGGGGAAACTGGAAAGACTCAGGGCTCTTTCGGCCATGTGTGACAGCAGAGCCCTTCCCTGGACAGAAGCCCAGGGAAGCATGTTGGAGAAACTTGTAACTTGTACAGGTTGACTTGGAAATTGAGTACTTGAAAACTTGGTTTAACTTTGAAACTGGGAGGCTTGGACGTCTTCTGCAGAACTGAAGAGAATTTGCTGTGCTGCTGTTTCCAACGTGAGACTTATCAAGTGGTTGCTGTGTTGCTGTATCAAGTGAGTTTTGCTGATGGCAGGCCTCTTTGAAGTTGGAACTGAAAGAATGCCAGATCTGTACCTTTTGGAGAAGAATTGAAGATGCCATCCTGGTTTCCTCATTGGATTTGAATCCCCCACTTCTGGAGAAGGATCACGGATGCCATCTTGGCTTCTGACTTGGAGTGAGTGGAGCTGTGTCTTTGAAGAAGGAGGGGTGGCACCATCTTAACCTCTTCATCTGGCTTAAGGAGGGGCAGCTGCCATTTTGAGGATGCACATGGCTGCTGTAACCATGTGCTCCTTGAACTAGAGACTGGATGGTGTGGTAAGATTACAAAGGGGTTCCCTTGTACCCCTCAGTGACTCTTGTCTAATTTGTCTTTTAATAAGTAAAATTGTTTTTGTCTCCCTCTTAAAGTTTATGTGGTCTTGCATGTGCGGCCTGGTGTGTGACTGGCTTTGAAAGGCCAGCTGCTCCCCTTTTGTAAGGTTGGTTAAGCACCCCGTTTTGTTTGCTTTGTCACCTGATATAACCACCAAATACTGTCTAACATAGATGAACAAAGCACCATTATTCACTTACTTAATGAAACAAATCTGATTTCAAACCCTGAAAACTAAATGTTCTTAGTATCTTTTCATGTCAGCCTTAAGAGTGGAGTGCAGACAATAGTAGAAGTTCAGAAAACATAATTGGGCTTCAAATGTTTTAGGGGAAAATTAATAACATAGTATATGAATTTTTGACCCCTTGTGGTACTAGTGGTAGTTGCAAGTTTAGGTTAAGTCTCCTGCCTTCCTCAGAACCTACTCTGAAACATCTTTAGGGGTATTATACATGGAGCTTAGCCTGCGCTGCCTATCCCACCACCCTCCTGGAGATTCCATTTGCCTTTCCATATGCATTCAGGGAATTGATTCACCATTTCCATTGACATGTGGGGCATGTTGCTTACAAAAAGCACACCACAGATGAACACGAATAGCAAAATTATCTTAAATTGGGAACATATGAGTTCTCTTAAGTTATTTCAAATCCCAAGTCTTAGAGGAAATTTTCTTGTCTACAGTATGCAGATATGTTAATAGAAAGAATAGTTGAAGAAACAAGATCAGAGATATATAATTTATTGTTGTATATATTACATATAATTTTTACCAATTAAGTAATAGATCAAAAACTCATGAGGAAAAGAGTTGGAGATTTTAGCAAAACAAAACAAAACAAAATAAGAAAAATGAGGAAATAGACCCAAATAAGAAGTAAAAGGATCAACAAAAAGGAGACCAAGTGTGAAGGTTTAAAAAATTAACAGAAAGCTGGACTTTCCTCTGTGGAGATGAACGCAAATTGTAGTTCTCAAGAATCTAAATATTTAATATTCTTCAGCATGCAGCTTTTATGTTAATATTCATAATTATATATACTTTAATTTTATTGCATCTGATGTATATATATATATATACCACTTATATATACATGATTGATAAGCCTATGTATACCTATATATAGATACATAATTATATATAATAATTAGACATGTATTTATATATATATACATGTCTATTTCAACTACAGAAAAGAGAAGCTAAATTATCACCATTTCACAATTATTTTCTCTACAATACATCAAGCACAGTGTTCAAAATTCAAGGACTTAAGTCTTAAGAAAGAAAGCTCTTATTTGATCCTGTCAAAGAATAAGAGAATGATCATCATTCAAAGAGAGAAAAAAAATAAAACAGCCTATGATAGCACCACCTTATGAGAGAGTTTATATTGGGATGGTACTTGCTCTAGTGATATATTTTACTTCTCTACTTTCTTTGTGTGCTTATTGCTTTTAAGTAAACAAATTTATTTTTTTTAATCTTAAACAATTTTAATGTTCCTTAAATTAAGGAAATACAAACCTGAAAACAACACAATACTAAAATGGCCAATCACAGCAATACAAATCCTGGTGTTTTGATGTTTAAGGCCTATATTGTCATTATGCATGTTTATCCATAATTAACCCATCCCTTAAAAAAAAAGAATTAACAAAATATCTGCTGGTCACCTTAGTTTTCCAAGACCTACATTCATATTCAAAATGCATATTTACAATATAGGTCCATATCTACATACTTAGAGCCTAAAGTAATCCAAAAATGCTATTGGGCCTCAGAGAAACAGAAATATAATCAAGAAACAAATTTTAAAATTTTCTAAATTGCATGCATTCATAAATCATGTGGTTGAGTCAATGATAAAGAAAAATTGTCTTGAGTTGGCATTGCTGTTGTTAAAGTAAAATGAGAAAATGAGGGTAAATCTGTGATTTATGAATTTTGAGATGTAGAATTTTTTTTTTTGGTGGGTTGAAATGCATGAATTTTGTTTGGTGGATTGAAAGAGTGGCTCCTTTAGATCACCACAATAACAGTAGCTTCTTCAAGTTGAAACCTTTGCTATTCTGTTACCAATGACAGCCTTATGTGCTGTGTCTTCTATCAAAAAGATATAAACACTTGATTTTTTCTCACTATTTTTTATTTATCTGAAATCTATATTTTTAATAATCATATTTTTCATTAGAATTGTTAATGACTAAGAAGCATTTAAGGCAAAGCTGTGTAAAATATACAGCTACTTCATAAATCAGGCTTGTTAGTTGCAACATATAGAATTTCAGATAAGCCTTTTGCTTTGTTATTGTTTTATATTTCTATTTTAAAACCACACATTCTTATTTCATAGATTATAAAATGTGCATGGTTTCCCTTTCTCTTCCCCCAAATGATCCACAGTGAATCATAATTAAAAGTATAATTGAATTCTGGAAAATGCAGAACCAAAACCAGAAACAAACAAAAACAAGAACTATGCCCATGGGAACTCTACCCAGCTTTACTAATTTTTTTTCATACTACAAGATGAAATTTAAATTTTATGTGGAATTTTACTAAAATATCCCCCCCTTTATGCATTGATAGCCTTAGGAAACAACGGAGTTATTTCTGAACTCAATGTCCTGGGGGAATACAAGCAAAAAGCAGAAAAACCGTCATTACTCTGTATTATGCATAATAACTGAACAATGTCTCCTTTCAACCCATGTCTGTAATGCTAAGCACTTTACAGACAACAAATATTACATATTTCACTGAAGATGACAATAGATAAATATGAAGTAGGTCAAGGCAGGGAGGAAAGTTACATGTTCACAAATGCTTTATGAAATTATGTAAGATGTTAAAAGTAAATAGTTGCACATTCAAAGCAAAGGTCACTGGTATTTTCCCTTTATTCTTTTATCATATGCCATCTAAAAAGTTATGGTACAAAATACTCATCTTCCTGTATTATCTTTTTCTCTTATTCACTTGCCTAGTGTTAGAGACTGATTGTATAATCTAATGTAAAGGAAATCAATAATTCCAGATTGCTCATTTTTTAAAGTGGAATAAGTTTTTGCAAACTAATCAGGGAAGTAAATCATCAAGGAATAAATATTTTAAAACTATTCATCACACTAAGAATTTTAAATACAGGGTTTTAGCCTTACAATTTCCATATTACCATATTGATTTCTCAAATGCAATGTCTATCTTATTTCAAGGGTTCTATAAATAAAGTATTGAAAAAGTCTTACAATATCAATATTCATTTATTTTCTATCGATTAGTTGTCAGTATTTAGTCCTGGGACTGCATTAGCATAAAGCAGGGTAATAATTCACATTCAAGAATTTAAAATTACTCTTTTGAAACACTATAAAACTATTTCCACAATCTAGAAGTATAAACTCATTTTACATGCACAATTCAAAATAATAGTAGTAATAATAATAATAATAGAATATACTTATAACACCCAAGGGGGATTTAAAATATCTGCTGTACTGTAGAGAAAGTCTATATAGATGTCCATAGAGATTCTGTCTATCTACCTGAGCATGCCTCAGGAAAGGTGTCTTTATTCCTCTCAATTAGAGATTGAGGAGGAATATTGTTTAGCCTTTTATGAAAGAGCTACATTTAGTATTTTTCTTTTCCAAAGCCTTGTACTTGATTCTCATTTTGGTTTTGTATAAATGCTTCACAGTGGTTAAACTCTCCTCTTAAACTCTACCCTTGCCAGTCAGTCACAAGGTAGCTACTCACTTCAACCTCATAGATTTTGACACTCTTATAAAATAGTGGGTGACTTTGCTCAAACCTCAGAAGAGAGACTATGGAACTAAGTTTATTATTTTTTTGTTCTGTGTTTGAGAGCACATTTCATTCTAGATGAGGTCTCAAATAATATATCTATAGTTTTTCTCTGTCCATATACATCCAGAAAACTTACTGGAATATTCTTGTAAGATTGTCATAAAACACAGTTTCCAGTATCTCAGCATATCTTTATATCTTTCAGTGGATCCTCACTTACTTTTGCAGTCTATCTAGGAAACCAGAATTCCAGTCTTTGATTCCAATGCCATGCTCTGTTCACGTAACTGGAATGGTTTTATTTATACCAATGTAGTATGCATGCATTATCTGGGGCTTTACCTTTCCACCACTAGCTTCTATGACTAGCACCTGTGGTACTGACACCCCCCCCGCCCCCCATGGCTGTATGCTTGAGCACAGTGAGTGGGTTCACCTGAGTCTAGGAGGCTAGGAAAAAGGTTAAAGGTCTGTGTCACAGCTGGCAGGTTGGGGGAGGGGGAATCATGAGAAGAATGCAAAGTAAAATTAGCGCTCCAGAGAGAGAAACCCAAGTGGCTGGCTTTTTTTGCTTTCTGTTTCCCCCCTGTTCATTATGAAAAATTCCATGAAGATGATGCCAAGGGCTCTGATCTTCTTTAGCTGCTAGGACTGATGAAACCAGAGTGGGATGGTTTGCAAAACAATCTGTTTTATAAATATGAAGTGACGTGACCATTTAGTTAACCCCAGGAAACTTGAACACCATTAAATAGCAATAAAGATTCTTTCTATTAGAATCCTTCCGATTAAGGAGTGGTACCTCTTTAACTCTCCACTGCATCTAGATTACAGTAGAAATACAAGGTCTCTCTTGCCCCAAGCCATCTCTTTCTATTAAAATCCAGGGGCAGTTTCAAATAATCTCATCATCTAGCTGAATCATTAACTATAGAAAGATAACCAGTGAAGTGATTTATTGTTTCCTTACTACCTGTTAGCCCAGTCTTTCAAGATCTGAGAGCAATGTGTGCTTTCTTGCCCACACAGTTTGAGCTCCTTTACTCTTGTAATATGGCAGCTTTGCCTACTTCAGTAGAAGCTGTTGTTTCTTTTAGAATTATATATAATATATAGATATAATATATCTATATATATCATGACCAATATTGTACAATAACTACAAAATAACAAATTAAAAAAAAATGTATTCTGGAGTGAAATTGTCTTTTTTCACTAACATCTTCAGAGATTACTACACACTTAGTGATTGTTCTAAAATTTGTGCTTTTATTTTATTTTATTTTTTTCAGAGTGCAGACTAATTTATTTCTCACAAAGTGATTTCCCAGTACTACAAAAGGAAACATGTAAGTAAAACTCTAAATTACTTTAACATTTAACCTTTCTCAACATTGTCCAAAGTCCTTGCCACAGATTGTCCAAAAATCCTTAGTCTCTCAGTCCTGATCATCTCACCAACATCAGTCAGTTCATCTCGTTTTCAAAGACATCTTCCTTTGGTGTGATCCTTTGGCATGCTCCAACTCTTCCATTCTGTCTTCTCCCTGTTGTCCTCCTCCAGGTATTAGAAGAAACTCCATAGTACCAGACCAGCAAAGTTCACTTTTTTTTTTTTCCAGAATTTTTGGCAATCTGGGAAAGGACTTTGGACAATGTTGAGAAAGCTTTTGGACAATGTTCAAGTAATCTGAGTTTTTACTTACATGTTTCTTTTGTAGTAATTAGGAAATCACTTGGTTAGAAATAAATTAGACTGCACTGAAAGTCTTACTTTGACTTGGAATTTTGGTTGAGAAGGCTGGGGATGGTGGAAAGAACCCACGAGTTTAAAAGAGGAAAAAGTTTGCCAACATTTGCTCAAGACACACCAAGACCCTTCATATCCCTGTATAAATTTGTGCTTTTAATCTTCCTTATGTTTATAACTCACTCAGAGGGTCAATATCTGATTCTAAGGACAGTTCTAGACACAGTGCAGAGGATGAGGTGTTCCTTGAAAGAATGCTTTCATAGGCAAGGGGATTATAGATCAGTAGCCTCATAGTCACAGAACAGTGGTTCTCTCTAAGCTCTTTTTGGGCCCCACCCAGGGAATAATGTGTCCAGAGCATTTAATCATATCCCTAACCTCATCTTCACAGAAGAGTTGGATTATTTGCAGTTTTTGTTCCTGATGAGAACTGACTGGAGTGGGAATAAACCAGAGGGTGTTAGTTCACCCCCACCTCCCATGTAGACCAGAAACCCCCCATGGAGTGTCCACACCCAAAGCCCTGTCCCCCTAACCTGAGGACAGAGGAGCCTCCAGTTAAAACAAGGTGCACACTCTTTGGACAATGAGAGGAAGATCACAGAAACACAGCAGCCACCCGACAACTAAGTGGCAAAGCATGATCGAGGAAA
>PVHY01000023.1:292558-378302 GCA_004024945.1 Uropsilus gracilis
AGGGAGGGAGGAAGGAAGGAAGGAAGGAAGGAAGGAAGGAAGGAAGGAAGGAAGGAAGGAAGGAAGGAAGGAAGGAAGGGAGGGAGGGAGGGAGGGAGGAAGGCTGAGAAGGGACTGAAAACAGAATGGAGAAACACACCCTGCAAGAAGGAACAGGCACTGATGAACTCTAAATGAGTTTGGTCTGGCTGTCCAGCACAAGCTAAGAGCAGAAATGTGAGCAGCACAGTCAGCCATACTCTAGAAACACAGATCCTTACCCAGGAAAAGGACATTTCTCCAGAAAAAAAAAGAGACCAAAAGCTAAACATGGAACAGCGAACAGTAATGAGAGAGGAAACAGAGTGACAGGGGTGCGGGGAAGTGAAGGGGGAAGGGAGCCTTCACCAAGGGGCCCATCAAACATACAGAGATGACTGATGTTGTGTGATACTAAAAATAAATAATGAAAATAAAATAAAGGAAGCATCGCTGCTGCTTCAGGAGACATGAGCTCAGGAGAGCTGGAGGGTGGGAAGTTTAAAGAACTGCAAACAAACCCAGGCCTTCCACATGGTATATTATTGGGGTCACATTCTTCCTAACTAATGAAGCAGTTTCACATTTGCAACCTGGTGAGATCATCAACTCACTTAACATTTCTAATCAAGTACCAAAGTGATGCTCTGTATTCTATTTTACAAGCAGAATTATCACTTTAGTCATTTGTGCTGGTGATAAACCCACTTAATCCCAGTGGAACACCCATACTAGCCTTAGTGATTGAGCCAATCTTGGAATTCATATTGTTTTCAGACACTAGCTACTCAGTTTGGTAGAAAATGCCTTTTATATATTTGTCCTCATTGTTTAAGTCTTCCTCATCCTTCCAGTCACTATCTAGAGTGGTTTCTGTTTTCTTGATCATATAGTATTGATATAGTCAACTCCTATCAACTTGCCAATTTGCCACGTTCATCATTTTGATAGAACTCTCTATATTTCAATTTGTAATTTGCTGCCAAAAATGGTTTATAACTACTACAATCTTACATGTTATTCCATGAAGAAAATCAGTGGTCATACCATATTATTTAGCTTCTCTAGATTTCTTCATGAAAATGAAATCTGTAGAAATATATGTAACCCCATGAATTTATTTGGTTCAAAATGTTTACCTTGTAGGTTAATTATGTTACTATTATTATTACATTTAGAAAGGAGAGTATGTTGAAATCTCTTCTTTACAACATTGCATTGAAACTATTTGATGTATTTAATATTTAATTATTTAAACTTATATTTAATCATTATTTAATTTTTACTTAATTTAATGTTTGTATTTGTATTTAATCATTATTTAACTGAAGTAATATCAGGGTACCCCCATATCCACCATACTGTGCCCAACATCCACTCCCCCATATCCCACCATCATATACAATTGTGCTTCCTCCCCTCTTTCTTTTTTCTTCTCCCTAATCCTGTCTACACCTTGGTATTTTAGTTCTGTGTCAACTATCAAGGTTGTTTTTAAAATTCTCTGTATCTAGCAATCATTTTAGTTACTTTATATTCCATATGTTAGTGACACCATATGACATTTATTTTTCTCCCTCTGACTTGTTTTACTTACCATTATCCCTTCAAAATCTATTGATGTTGCTGCAAATAGCATGAGATTATCTTTTTTGATCTCTGAGTAATATTCTGTCTGTATATATGTCACATCTTTTTGATCCACTCATCTGCTTCAGGACTTTGTGCTTTGCATAATTTAGTCATCGTACATAGTTCTGAAATAAAAATGGGAGTGTAAGTTTCCTTTCAAATTAGTGTTTTTAAATTTGGGAAGTAGATATCTATAGGTGGAATTATTGAGTTGAACGGCACATCAATGTTTAATTTTTTGAGACACTACCATAGGACTGGACCAGCTTGCATTCCACCAGTAGTATAGAAGGGTTACTTTTTCTCAACATCCATGCTAGCATTTATTATTGGTCTTTTTGATATGGGCCATTCTCCTAGGTGTGAAATGATGTCTCATTGTGATCTTGATTTGCATTTCTCTAATAATTAATGAATGTGAACATTTTTTCATGCGTCTGCTTGTTGCTTGAATATCTCCTTTGGTGAACTGTCTGTTTAGAAGCTTAGTTAATACTTGGTTTTAAATGTAATCAGAATGTATCAATTTTAAAAATAGTGATAAAAGTGTAGAATATATATTTGCTTGTTTTTATTAGAAATGCTGCATCTACTTATTTATTGTTTTATACATCAGTACATGCAAGAAATCAAGCATCAGTAATAAAATACTTTTAGAAATGAAGAGTGAAATTTATTCAAGAACAGATGTAAATCTTGACAGTTTGACTACTGACCAGTTTTCCCCCCACACGTTCAATTTAGTTGTTTAAATTCTGACAGATTATTTCAGTTTATATAAATGAATTTAGTTATCCACCAGTATATACTCCACATTATTCTGAGCACTACACTTTATACTGGATATAGTATAAGATATTTATTTCGAATTTATAGTTGAGTTCTTGTCCATTCATCATCATTAAAGTAAAATTTTCTAGATGGCAGACATTAAATGGGCAGAATAAAGCATCTTAGGTTTTGAATCCTACTTGCAATTGAATCAAACATTGTTAATGTGAAATCTTATTGTTAGCAATTTAAAATCAATGCAAATTAATATCCCAGAAAATCTATTATGCTTGGAGAGCATATTTTTCCAAGTGAGACTCAGTTAGAATGTCACAATTGTTAGTACTTAAAAAATATTTTAAAAAGTACACTTGTATACATTTTTAATTCTTTATGGCATTTTGTCAGTCATTAACTCTGTAAGAGGTAAGTCACTTAACCAGAGATGAATATGAAATTTATATCACATAGTCAATGTATTCTTAAAGATTATAATTTCACACATGAAAGAGACCCTAAGTCTTAATCCATTTAAGCAATAACTTGTTAAAACAAAAACTCTGTCATTCTGGCACAATATTCAAAGAGGTGACTATGCATTTTGTTCTCATCACCTTCAATGTAGTATTTTAGACACAGTATAGAGATTATCTAAGATTATGAATGCTATTATCAAAGAAATAAAAAAGTAGAAAAACTCTATTTACTCTTTTCCAAGAATGAACTAGCAAAAAATTACCTAGTCTTATGCAATATGAACTCAAGTCAATTGCAGATGCATACTTCCCTCTTTAAAAAGCAACAATGAATATGGTACTCATCCTTTGTAAGAATTCTCAGGTATTTGTTGAGTGTTATAATTTACAGTATATTTATAACTGGGTATTTTTATGTATTTTTATTGTCCATCAACTGGAAGCTCTCATCAGTGTAATTTTTAGTCTGTACCACCATCAGAGAGTAGAGGATCATAAGATAATTGGTGTCCAGACAGTGTATCAATCTTCTCCATGCCTGACTTGTGAGGCATGGCTACATGGTTAGATTGAAAGACAAACATGTTAGAGATGATAAAGGCTGTGGTGCCACTAAGGTTCTTTTGCATACTTAACTTTGTTTTCTTTTTTCTGTTAATATTATTGAAAACCATCATTGTAATTAAGTGAACACAATATTATGTCACACTTTTTTATGTACAAATACAATACAAAGAAAACAAATTTTCCTTAGAAGAAATATTGAGAATTTTGATGATATAGTTAACATTATTTGCAATGAGTTTCCATACAGACTTCCCCTATTACAGGAATATCTAAAGCTGCTTTAGATGATTAAGGAATTTTCAGTTAAAAAATCAGTGAGAACTCTGCAGTAGTAAGTCAAAACTAAAAGTTAAATTCACCCATAGAAATTATATTGAACATATTAAAAGTTGTCAGATCTCCTCATAGATTCAGTTTGGTAAGTCTTTCAGGGATGTCACACTACCCAATAGAAAGACCACTTGAACGATGATTTGTCACAGCATCGCACAAACAGCATTTATTTATCTTATGGAAGAATAAGGGCAAGGGAGACACTCTTCTCTCTGAGGATTCCAGATAGGGCTCCCTGGATGAGCTCATCACAGAGCAGCCCCTCCCTCAAGGCTGACACAGCCCTTTTTGGGGCCTCAGTCTCAGGCCATCCTGGGATCCCAGTCACTCTCTACAGGGTACAGTATATACAGCCTCAGGTAGTATATGACCTGGTTACTGTGATGTCATCCCAGGTCTGCTAATGTTCCTGAAGTTTCTTTGTTGACTCTGTTTGATGATGGACATTGGAAGAAGCATTGGACCTTCTCAGCAATACAGGTTGGCTCCCTTCCTTTCTTAAAGATTCCTGATATTTGATGGTTATCACATACCATTGCTCATGCTCAGGTCCTCTTGTCTGTTTTCATTTTCCCTGTTTCTTTCAGTACTTGTCTATCCATAGTTAGTGTGTTTTATCAGTGTTAACAGGACTCTCTACATTCAAATTCTTCTTTTTTTTTTTTAATTTTCAAAAAGATGTATTTAAAGCATGATAAAAACAAGGTACTCACCACTTTCCCAACTCACTGCCATGGATGCTAAAGTAGTTCTGGTGCTCTGGTTCTGCAGTAGAGCTTTCCGGTCTTCTTCAGTAGGAGCCTTGTGGGACATGATGGCCATGTATCATGCTTCTGCTGACTGGTCTTGTTTTCCATTTCCTGAATTCACTTTCCAAGGTATCCTCCCAAGTCCAAGCATGTTTCCAAATGCACCGTGTTACACTTTAATCCTGAGAAAGTTTTAATGCTAATTAGTTTTACTGCTTCTAATTTTGTTCTTCATGTAGGATTCATGAAACATCTGAAGAACTAGTCTTGAAACAATTATTGGTATCATATAGTTGCCTGATCAATAATAAGGTGGCACGTTTTATGTGACTTTTTGTCGTTGAACTATCATTTCTTTTATATTTATAGAGAACATACACAGAATGATAAATGTGTTCCTATATTTTCATATATTTTGAATACAAAATATTTCTGTTAAGTCAGTTTTAATTTGTTGAATATTTTCAGTTTAGCTGTGATCTGTGATTTATGTGAATCTTTTTCCCCCCACATTCCCTTGCTTTTGAAATGTTATCTATTTAATCAGTTGTACTGGTGCTATTAGGCTCTTCTACAGGTTGAAGGTACAGATATTAAAAAAAAATACACAGTTTTTATGAAACTACATAAATCCTGAATTCCAGGCATACCAATATTTGCAAAAGGTATGCAAATATTTGTAACTATGAAAACATCTCTGTAAGTCATTGAAAAGGGATTCAAATGTATAGATGTGACAGAATAAAAAGGTTCCCATTTGTATTTATTTTCATAAATGATTTGACTATAGTCAGTAATTCTTTAATATGTGTTTGTTGTAAGAAAGAAAAGTACTGTTCAAATGCCCTTTGACTGACAATAATTCCAGCATGGAGGAAGTTAGAAATATTGCATGGTGAGAGATAGAGTTAGGCTTTTAGTTGTGAGTTCATGCATTATATACATGTTGAGTTTTTAAAAAATGCTTAACCTGAAACTCACACAAACTTATAATGCATGTTACCTCAGTAAAAGTGAAACATGGAAAATTAGCTATGAAAAGTATTTAGTTCATAGAATCTTAAAATGAAGAGCAATATTCATCTTTAAAAGTCACTGATTTGGACAAAATATTGTCTAGTCCTCACAGTGTTCTAGAATCGTTCCAACAAAAATGGGCCAATAATATATGAGCTATAGTTTATGTCTATAATATTATTAAAGAAATTCAGTTTGCAACCTTTCCATTTAAGTACATTGGCATAATTAAGTGGAAATACTTAGATACACTATAAACTTGTCTCTGTACTTCAATTAGGTCAATAATCTCTCAACATTCACCATGTTTGTGTATTTATTGTCAACAAGCATAGTTGACAGCATCTTTCCACCATCACTACCTACAACTCACACATGTTCTAGCATCTCCTCCAACCCTGCTCCCACCTGTCTCTAACCCTCCCCCAGCTCCTCCTCTCCTCCCACTCATTCTGAGTCTCTTTACCTCTCCACTTCCTGCCTGAGCTCTGATTTCCTGTTGTTCTCCACTTACTGAATCCATTATTTATATTTCAACAAGAGAATATTCTGAAAATATTGTCTTTCCAGCCACATTTTTTTTTGGCATTTTCCTGTTATCTTGAAGCATAAATTACATTAGGAATGCATTTTCCAAAGAAGGTTAAGAGCTCTGATATATGAACATATACCAATCCTGCTATATTTTCATTCAGGTGAAGCATTTACAGACTCCCCTCCTACATCTCATGACTATGCTGGAGAGAAAGCTGTTTTCTTTCAGAATGTAAAGACTTCCCTAAATCCCTCCTGCTTTTTAGGGTACGTAGTAGTCAAGGGATATAGATTTCCCCCCATGTTGATTGTGGGTGAGAGATGATATGTACTGTTGGATTGTCTCTGGTGATACGAATGATAGGACAGCTCCTCCTTTTCAGTATTTGTTTTTGTTTGTTTAACTTCCCTGCTTTAGAAATAGAGCACAAATTATTCCTGATTGTTTAACTGAAGTAAGATTCTAGTTCTCTAGATTCCAAACTAGATTTAGAGAAATTCTTTGAGATGTATAGTTAGAGTATTATAATAATAGTTACTGTGTGCATGGCATTTTTACAGGTATACAATGACATACGAAATTCCATCACACATTACATTGATAATCACTTTTGATGCACTGGACATTGAAGATAATAGAGCTACCAAACTAAGAAACTCTGTCTCAGAGATATCTGTAAAGGAACAGTGACTGATTTATTACCATTTAACGAGATATCTGATTTGTATCATGTGAAAGCCATTCTTGTTTGGCATCTGGGGATTCAGTAATTGATCTCATATTGGGGTAGCTTTCATAATAGTCTATTTTTCTTAGTCTTGGAATTACAAGTAACACAGTCTCCCTTAGGTTGTGATTAAATCAGCCACTACTTAATAAACAACCTTGATGATATTGAATATGCATCATTTCCCTCTCTAATTGGCATCTCTGACTCTCTGAGCCATTGTTCTTCCATTCCTCAGGGAAAGGGCTTGTTCATCTGTCATGCAAATAGGTAGCATATTTTATCCAGTGTGCACTTACATTGTTAATTCAGCACAAGTATAGCAACCATCCTTTGGTTTGACTTTGAGTGATTCAGTAAAGGAATCTTTCCTTGGATATCAAAGTCCCAATCCCAACCTATGGAGTCTTTGAGGTCACATTTAGATATGCCTACACTACAACTTCTGAAAAATGTCTGCCAGATGTATAGGTGATTTTAAGGAATTTGTTTCAAGCCCTTGGTTTATAATTTCACATAGAAATTTCTTGGTTCCCATTCTTTTTAACAGAAGCCTGGAGTTATTTAGATTGTACATGAACTCTGAGAAAGATTGGGTTGGGAAAATAAAATGTCTGTAATCAGAAGCATTGAGTCTGGAGGCATATGCCAGAACATTTTCACTCTGAAGCAGTTTCCCAGAAAGTAAGCAAACAACAGATATACCTCAGAAGTCACCAGGTAATGAAACGGATTGATCTCCTCTGAACTGAGAGAAAAGGTCTGGCGTTCTCAAATGGATCCATGGAATCCCCTTCTGCATTGGAAAGTTTTATAAACCAGTTTGATGACTGGAAGGCAAAGGAGCAGTGGCCGTCAGCTAAACCATTGAAAATTTGCTTCTATAACATATAGTTTGACTCCAGAGTCATGAACTAACAGATATGTTCAAATTAAATGAACCTCACAACATCAGACTAGATTTAATTTGCCCTATGTGTGCCAACTGCTGAGAAAGATGTATCATCAATTGAAAAGAACAAAATGACACACATCTACCACTAAGGCACATCATTATGGTGATCCTTTTTAAAAGGGCAAAGTTAAGAACCCACATAAAATTATGATTGTCTGGGCCAAGTAGTTAGGACTTCTTGGGTGTGGTAGAGTTAAAACAGGGCAAAGCAGGAACATAGGGGATTTAATTACATAGGTAGTGAGGAAAACAGAGAACTGAGAGAGTAAAAGGAACAGAACATTTATTGACCCACACATGCCATTAGGAAAACACAAGTTTGGCCATGTTTTCATGTCACTATGGCTACTCAATCCCACCCACCTCTGCTTGGTAGTAAAGGGGGGGGGTATGTTGAGTTCAGAAAGACCACTTTGGCTGGAGTGTCACCCACTTGCCCAAAGGTTGCATCTCATTGTTCTTCTAACAGACTGAGTAATATACCCTCCCCCAAAGATACCCAGGTCATAATCCCCAAAACCCATGGTTATATTACCTTATATGACAAAAGAGACATTGTAAGAGTATGATGTTTTAGTTCTTGAGGTATTTTCTTGTCCCTGATGTCATCAGAAGACCCTTGAAGGAGAAAGGCAGTAGGCCAAAGCAAGGATTTAGGCAACGTAGGAGGATTTTAAACCGTCAAAGGAAAAAAACTTCAGATGCTAAAAATAATAAAGGAACTGTCTGCTTTTCTAAAGACTCTAAAAGGAATGTAGCTCCAGTCATACTTCAGACTTTTGGTCTCCAAAACATAAAGTAGCACATTTGTATTGTTTTGTCACTAAGTTTGTGGTGGGTTATACAGGTGTAGTGGGGAATTCAAGGGGTATGAAATACTAAGAACTCACTGGTAGAGCCAGTGGTTCTAGAGGTGAAAAAAAAAAACATCAATAGAGAATTGGGTATTTAGTTGCCATTTCAGCCTCACAAAGGGCTTGGCTAGAGCAGGATAACCAGAAGAAGCAATTCTTTTCTTAGTTACAGATTCCTAGCAAAATAAACTTTTGTCCCTATATGAAGATAAAGCAGTGAAAAAGGATAGCATATGAAGAAACTAGTTGAATGCATAAAGGATAATGTGCTATTAGGACATAGAGTACATGCCCACAGAGATGAGCTAACACTATTGATAATATTTCAAATTCTCATTTTATCAGTGCAGTAACCACTGATCACCAACACTGCTTTCTACTTATTTTGAAGATTATGCTCAAGATTTAACCAAAGATTTCTTAACATATTTCCTGTGGTTGGGTATTTTAAATCCCCAGCAATGTCAGAACACATTTCAGTGAATTATATGACTATTTATTATTATAAACAGAAAAAAAAGTGTATTTTCATTAAATTAATCACTTGCATTTCTTTGAAACAGACATATTATTTGCCATTCAAAGGAAAACAAAAAACCTGGCATGTGTCACTATAGAAAAATAAGGCTACTGGGCTGTGTTTATGTGTGAGATCTGTACATCCATTGTGGTTATGGAAAGTATAGAATCATATTCAATAAGAATTCATGGATTTATTAATCAAAATTGAATTTAATTCTTTCATCAAAGTAATGAAAGACATAGCTTTTGAAGATGGTATTTTTAAGGTCACTTCATGAAGTGAACTGGGATGGACACATCTATGCCCCACAATTGGATCTGGGTGTATCTATAACAATTCTGAGTTGCACCTGGCATACAGTCTTTTAAGGGGAAATGACTGGGGTATGCACTGGGTTGAATTCAACCCTTCATAAGTAACAGCTGGACTCATAATGAAGTGTCTGCCATTGTGTTCCCAACAGTAAGTCTTATGCCAAATTTAAAGCAAATTAATGAAACTTGCTCACTGAAGGGAGACACTGCATTTTAGTTTGACAGGTGTTATTTGTCACCCACTGCAGGATAGAGTTAGCGTTTCATTTTGCTGTTGTATTACAAACATACTTTTATTCACGCTATTACTTGATTGTTATGTTGGTGTAGTGAATGAATAATTATTTCCCATCCATCAGAATATACAGTGAAAACATGTAAATATTTCTAGAAAATAAATACTGAAATTTAGTAGCCAGTCAATAAAATATCTACTTGTTAAATGTTTCAAGGACACTGCCATCTTTGACCAAAAGTAGTGAGTAACCATAGTTGGAAGGGCCAAAGTACTTCAGAGTCAAACTTTCATGGCAATATAGAGAATGACTATTTATCTTCAGTTCATAGAAGGGCAGTGTAGTTCAGTGATCATCTGGTCACCTACATAAGTGTGAAATCAAGTTCTTCACTGTGTCTTATTTTCTTCCTTCACTACAAGGCATGAAATGCTCTAGCAAAACATAGAGTGGTATAGGATTAGTTAGAGATGAAAATGTTTTGCAGCAGAGGCAGAAGAAAATCTTACATTTGGACATAGGAAAACACCTTAAGCCTCTCCATGAATAGGGATGAAATGGTGCTTCCCAATCTCTAGGTAGCCCCATTGCCATTGTCATCTGCCAGTGAGCAACATTCCTTCTACTCTCATTTTCTAATGGCTCCTTTAGTCAATGAATTTTTCTTACACACTTACCTTACTGCCTGTACATTTTGTTATGAATTCTGGCTTCCTCACTTTTCTCTCCAAAGCACTTCCTTCAAGAATGATTTTACACAGGGTTTCATCTTACCTTGAAGCATAATATTATCTATGATAAGTCATCTTATTTAAACATCTTATTTAAAAGTAATTGTCAGCAAGACATATTTATTTTTAAAACTAGGTCTCGCTGTATTACCTGAGGTGGTCCTGTTCCCACTGACTCAAGTTATCCCCAGCCTCAGCCTCCCAGGTGGCTGGGATTACAGGTGCCTGCCACCATAACCAGCTGCTTTTTTTTGAGACCAGGTCTTGCCATGTTGGCTTGGGTAGTCTCAAACCTGCAAACTCAAGTGCAAACTCATTATAGACCTTGACTGTCTATAATGTAATCTGTGTTATGCTTTGGCCAAACTTGAGCAGTGTCAGAAAAAAAAGCTCCTTTTGCTGCTAATTGTTTCATGTCTTTTATGAAAGTGTGATGCTGAATAAACATGGGGCCACAGTCTAGGCAAAGAGACTGTGAGTCCTTCTGTCCAAGTTTCAACTCAAGTGTCAATCCTTACCCTCCCCATCAGAGCTGTTTGATCATGTCACAGCTGGCTCATGACAGATCTGTGACCAAATCATTGATGCTGAACACACAGGGAAAATATACATCAACTACATTGTAATGGAAATGCAAAATGGTTGAAAAAAAGTGGGTGGCAGGAAGAAAACTCTTTGGAAAACAGCATGGAAGTTTCTTAAAAAGTTAAAAGAAACTTACAAAAAACACAGACACAAAACACAATTCCAGATATTGACAAAGACATTTCCAAAGACATTGCATGTGTTTTATACATGAAATACATGAAATGAGGTAAATTAAATGTAACAGTCCTAAATGGAAAATAAATCAAATTTCCATGAGATTGATGAGGAAGCAAATATGCATTGAAATGGAATGCTGCTTAGCAGTGAAAGAAAATTAACTCTTCATACACATAAGAACATGGATGGATTTTAAAATAATTATACTAGATATAAGAAGTAAGGCAAGAAAGAGTGTATAAGAATAAATTCAATTACAGAAAACTGGAGAACATGAAAAAAGTCCTGTTGGCAGAGTTCAGATTAGTGAGTTCTGAAGAAGAGGAGTGATTATAATAGGCTGTGCTTATCCTGAACATGCTTCAGGGGATGGTTTCAGCACATGAAACCAATTTATTCTGTAAATTGATCAGGTAGTTCACTTCAAATATATGCAGTTTATTGTCCTACAATTATACCTCAATAATGTTGTCATTCTTCAAGAATAATGACATTCGGTGGCATTTTATTTACAGTGCTGCTACTGAAAGTTTTAGTGATATTTTGACATTGGCTCTTGTTTAATTTGACTGCTGATTCAAAAAAGAAAAGGAGCTTCTTTTCTGATGTTGTTATTATGTATGATGGGAATAGTCCTGTGTGTATGCATTTGGAGTTTTCTTGTTTTTACCTGTTGGTTTCTGAGACTTGAATTTCCTAAGTTCTACTCCATTGATGTTCTTCTTTTTAATGAGTGATGCTCTATTTAGATTCGCATTTACTATTTTGTTATTTTCTCGATTTCTTAATCTCAACCTTTAGTTCTTTGAATATTTTTAAAATCTGTATATCAAAATCTCATGACATTAACTCTGTTGGTTTCTTTTGACATCAAGCATCTTATCCACTCTACTTCACTACGATTGACTTTTATTTAAACACTATATTTCATATTAAAAAAACCCTCAAATTCTTTGCAATCTAGATTTTCTTCCTCTTGAGAGAATATATAATTGCTTCTGTCCATATGTAGGCGATAGATCTGACTCATGTCACCTGAGTACAATTGTAGAGACTGTCAGTTGATCCCGGGTCATTTCTCTTTGGGATCTGAATCCAAAGGTTGGAACTGGATCAGGAGAGTCATTTCTGTCATTGACTCTGGCCCAGATTTGTTTATTCTCTCCAGGAAATTTTGAAAGATGTTGCTTGTTACTTATACAGGTTAGTGTCACAGTTAAAATTGAATTGGGCAACAAAATGCCCTAGTGGGCTGAGTCTGAAAAACCCATGAGAGAAAATGGGAAGTGGGAAGAGGGTGGAGATAAAAGGAAGGGGCCAGAAAAAAAAAAAAATAAAAAGGAAGGAGAAGAGAATGGTGACTAAGAGAACATGCCCAGGCCCATATGGCCTGGCTAGGGTAAGCCCCTTGGAAGAGTGAGCTGAAGGTGGCAAAGAGCCATGGTGACCAGAAGAAGAGTAGTTGGTCTGAAGAGTGTGGCACCACAGCAAGGTGGCATAGTGAACTGGTACCTGGAGATGGTCAGGTATTTGGAAAGCTGATTTGTGCATCAGCAATTGTGGACAAATTTTGAAACACCTTGGGGAAGTAGAGCAGATCAGAACAATGAAGAAGGGAAGAAAAAATGCCAGAGAAAGACTGGGCTTTGCATAATGCCTTCCTCAGATTTGGAGGGGCAAATGGCGTCATCTTGGACATGTGTCGTTGGGGCCTTTGGGACTGAAAATGGTGACTGGGGTAAGACAACTGCTCACTTGTGGCTTTGAGGACTTTTCATATTTCTGGCTAATGTCCCTTGTTAATAAAACTTTGTTGTTGAACTGCATTTGAGTGGCAACTGCTACGCACAGGTGATGCACCTGTGGTTTGTTGGTTAGCAGTTTTTGCCCCCTTTTGACTCGGTATCATGACTTAGTTTCTGTGCCTCCACTAGTCTCTTCAGACACCCCCAATTAAAGAAAGACCCAAAACACAAGGGTCACATCTCTATCCTGTCTTTTAGATCTTGCCATTGCAGTTTTTTGTTGTCTAATAGAGCTCTAAATTTCCTTTATTCTCCCTTCCCTTTCACTAGAATTGCAATGTTAACCAAAATTTCTCAGATCACCTAATCTTAGTAAAGGTAATTTATGTTTGTTTTTATGATTAATTTTCCTTCTTGGAATTTTCATACTAGTGGAATTTTTATACTTGGTAAGACACAAGTGAATTAGAGCTTTTTAGTGCTAAGAAAAATATACTCACACCATACCACTAGCCATGTGTTGCAACTGCAAACTATGTCTGACATAGCTGAATGTATTCATATCACATTTTAAGTTTCAATATTTTCTGTCAGTTTTTCAGAAGAATTTTATATCTAAAGTTTAAAATGATGTGTCCCCCCCTCAATCTAAGCTCCTTGTTTTTGAAGGTATAATGAAAATCTATATGTTAGAGATGATATTACAAAAGATTCTAACATCTATTTTCTTTCACTTTGTAGTTTTGGAACTTTGTTTCTTTTGACATCAAAAATTGTTTTTTGCTGGTAAAAAGAATGTATACATGAATGGGGTGTGTTTTCCTAATTTTAACCTAGTAGCTGCTATAAATTTAAAATTTTCTCAAGAGGAGAATAACCCTGGAATTTTGTGTCAGGAAAAAAAATTCATGTGTTATCTCACTAGTTACATATACCCATTATGCACATTTACATTATTTTTATTGATATTTAGCTGTTATTACTTTTGTTATAAATGACATACAATTGACAGCAGTTATACTTCTGTCTTTAAAATTTTGCTTTTAACACATTTTTCATCAGTATCTGAATATAATATATACTGGGTTAATAGTAGCTATGCTTATGGGAGGTTAGGTTAGGGGGAAAGTTGATATGCTTAAACATAGAAAAAAATTAGCTGAAGAGTGAGAAAACTTCAACCAGACTTTAAACAAAATCATTTCAAAATAATTATTTTTTTTAATTTTAGTATATATTTTTAATTCCAAGTATTTTGGTGATAAAATTATGTTTCAACACTAGAAAACAAATTATGTTACAATACATATATTTTCTATGACTATATATTCTAACAAGCCTAATTTTTATAAATAATAGATATCAAAGATGCTAACACAGTATTTGTTTGATATTACATTTCTGACTATTTAATATGTATGCCTTTGATGCTATAAAATAATACCCAGCAACATGTTACCACTTCAAAGTATAACAAATATTTGGGCATATCCTAGGAAATTAATTTCTTTTCAATATAGGCATTTTAACCCTCTGAAGTATGTACATACACGTCTATCACTTAATTTTTACTAATGTTTTCAAGGTTTTGAAACATAATACATCTTTATAATAAATTCATGTCACTATTCCATGGAAAGGCATTGTTAAAGTTAGCTTTTTTATTAGATAACCATCATACATTTCTCATATATATTAGGTCTTTATCAGAGCAACTGGTTCAAAGTTCTACAAAAGCCTGAAAATGTCTTCATTGTCCAGAGGAAAGTGCTAAAGTTATCTTTGGTTATATGGAAGAGGACTTTAGAAAACACCTCAGGATACTGGCTGTTACCAAGGGAACAGCTCCCTTGTTCAACGTTTGCAGTTTTCAGTCCTACCTCTAGACTTCCAGAGAGAGCTACAGGAGGTTGAGTTTAGTTCCCAGTGACCAGTAGGCTCATCCAGCTTGTTTATGTACTCACACCCCCGCAAAGCTAAGATGTGCTTCAGAACATGGAACACTGGAGAAAAGGCTCACCTGGAATGAGCATGGGAGCTCCCATACCTTGCCTGGCATTTCCCTTCATCTGACTCGATTCATAGTCTTTAATAGCCTTTGTAACCTATTGGGGATCCAGTGAGTAAACATGTTTCTGAGTTCTGTGAGTGGCTCTACTAGATCTGAAGTAGAATCCCGGAAACTTTTGCTCTGTGACAGTTGACTGGAAGTACAAGTATCTGAGATTTTTCAGCCAGTGCCTAAAGTAGAGGGCTCTTGGGCAACAGAACCCTTCACCTATATTACCAGTCTGACCTTAGCTGCAGGCAGATAGCATCAGAATTGAGTACAATGTCTAGACAGCTGATGTTTGAGAATTGTTTGTTAATTTGGGAAAGTACTCACACTCTGCTTGCATTCAGGTCTAAGAATCCAACTATATAAAAACATACCCACTACATCCATCTGTGTTGATGCATGAAACAAGATTTCATCTTTTTATATATCCAAGTAGTATTCTGTGTATATGCACACCACATCTTTATCCAATTTTCCTTGATGGACGCATGCATTGTTTCCATCTCTTAGCTATTATGAATAGATATGTAGTAAACATGAGGGTGCATAGATAGCTCTCTGAATGAGTTGTTTGTTTTTTTTTTTTTTTTTTTTTGCAAACTATGGGATAACTAGATCCTATGAAATAAACATTTGTATTTTTTTGTAATATCACTATACTGTTTTACATAAGATGTACATTAGTTTACATCCCCACCAACAATATAAAAATGTTCTTTGTCTTTTTATACCTCCTGCTTCTGGTTCCCTGTCTTTTGGATAATAACCACTCATACATTCAGGTGCTAGGTGATGTCTCACTGTTGCTTTCCTTATTAAATGAGATAATGGACATCTGCCATGTGCCTGGTGGCCATATGTGGTATGTCTGCTTTGGAGACGTGGCTGTTCAGATCCTCTGTCCCTTTTTTGATGGGACATTTTGCCTTTTGCTTTTGTTGACTCCTATGCATTCTTTATATATTGGGGATATTGATACATTTTTATGTATGATTTACAAGCTGATTTCCTTATCAGGAGTCTACCTGAACATTGTAACCATGCCTTCTTTTGCTGTTTAGATTTCCAATCTGATGGTTTCTCACTTGTTGACTTGGGTTTGTTCCCCTTATTGTTGGAAACATAGCCACAAATACATCACTATGGTCACCATCAAAAAGTTTACACCTGTTTTTAAAATGTATTTTATGGCATCAGAATTTCTGTTGAGTCCTATAGTCAATACTGAGTTGTGTGTGTGTGTGTGTGTGTGTGTGTGTATTGTTAGCTAGATAGTCTAGTTTAATTCTCTCATACAGGGTGTACATTTCCCAGAAACATTTCTTTAAGAGACATTTCTGATTCCAGTGTATGCTTTCAGTTCCACACTGAATGGCATAACAGTAACATGTAGGTTTAGATCTGAGCTCTTATTTTTGTTTTTCTAATACCTCTGTTTTTTTTTTCTGATTCTTTGCTGCTTTATACTATTGCTATTATCAAGACAACATTATGGCTTTATAACATCAAAGGTATAATTTACATGTTATACATAATTGTAAAGTCATTTCTTCAAAGATCAGATCATATCAATCATATTTTTAACCAAATGTGTATTTAAAGTGCAATGTAATATGATGCTATTCTATCACATCATATAAATTATGACTTTTAAATGTCCTTTTAATTTAATTAACATACTTAATCATTCTGTCCATGTTTTGTATCACTATGGGAACAGTTTGATGGTGTTTTTTCATCTCTACCAAATGTAAAAGATAGTTACGTATTAAAAACAAGTTAACCTGTTTTTCCTGCACTTAAATCTGTACATATTTTAGATCAGACATAGTTTTTCATACTGATGACATTGTTAAAGAACTCTTTGGAATAGTCATGCATATGCAAATTGAAGGTTTAAAGTAAATATGTGAAAATTCCTAACCAAATAGCATATGCTTCTGAAATACAGATATTGGGAGTTAAATTGTAGTAGTCTATAAATAAAAACAGACAAATATGAAATAATATAAATAATTGCTAAATTTATCAATGATTATATTAAAGAAAATTTTTCTGTTAATATTTTGTTTTGCTCACAGATTGTCATTGTAACTAACTCTTGAGTCTCCACAGTATAGCTATAGAATTGAATGAACTTAGCTACCCTTTATCTTATATTTATAGTACTTTAAATTATGTGATTAATTTTATAACTCCAGCTGCCTAATTCAGAGAGTGAAAAAATCAGCCAGTCATATAACCTGAGGGACCCTAAAAAATCACCATGGTGCTAATGAAAAGAATAATTCCAGTTCACTTAATCTTTCACAAATTGGAAAACACAGGATGAAAGGAATGTGCTTTTCAAAGCCAAACAATCAAGTTCATCCATTTTTGTCATTTTGGTAGAATTTATTTGTTGATGCTGATTTTTTTTTTTTTTTTTTTTTAGAATCTCTGTCAGCATGAGTGTGAGATCAATGCCAGTAAAATATTCTGTTTACAGTTTAACCTCCATTCCCCCTAGACTTTAGTGCTCTCACACCTATGGCAGTTGTATCTGTCTCTATTGATCTAGTTGAAAATTAATGGACAAATAAAAGTAATTGAATAGTGACATCAAATATTCAATCTAGGTCAAGGTCAGTTAATGACAGCATGCTAAGCTGCCCTCAAAAATTCATCTATACATTTGTTTTTATTCCAATTATAAACACAGATGTAAAATGTTAACAGCTAATTCTATAGCTTGGTTTCGACAACATTCTCCCTTGTATGGCAGCAAAAAAAAGGTGAGTTAGAGAAGACTGGGGAGACCCGTAATCCTCCAAGTGCATGCATAATGAAGTGTACTTTCAGTATGCAACACGTATTGTGGCTAACATTGCCTCTTTGAGCAAACAAAAATCTGTTTGGTCCAGAATGCCTTTAAAAATGTATAATTTTCTCCTTTTTAAGAAGCATGTTACAGCAAAATATTTGTGCATATTTAACCTCAGTATGCCTGAAGTATTTCTTCTCATTCCATTTTCATCCTGAACACTATTAAATGCTCATACTGAGATGCTTAAATATGCCCCAGCCAGCTGTAGGTGTGCACAGTGTGGAGTTTTGAAATATTATCATCAAACATTGAGCCCCCTGGAAGTGAATATTCAGGTTGGAGAAATTGATCATTTCATTCAGATTTTTGTGCTTGGCATTTGACTGATCATGTGTGCTAGGCAAGACAGATGTCCAACTTTTACACCTTGTCTGCAGTCTCTTAGTACCTGAAATCCTTGTGAGTGATACCCATGTTGGTTCAGGAAGATTTAAAATATTTTATTCATGTTATCAAACATTTTAAAAAGCCATTCCTTTTCATCGTGAACTATATATTATTCAGTTACTTAATATTTTATTAAAGATTTTAAATTTATTTCAATTATTAATAATTAAGACATATAATACACCCCAAAATCTAGATTTCTAATGTCCCTTGAAACTTCAGAAATACATACAATAATTAAGTATTAAGCATATACATATACATATACATATACATATATGTATATATGTATATACATATATCACATATACATATGTATATGTATATACATATATATAAGTAATGTAAGTACATGTATGTGTGTGTATCTGAAAAACAATGGTGCTTTCCCCCTTTTTAGAGAGCACATGCACCTCAGATTTCTGTAGACTTTACTGTCTTCAGTTGTATTTATCTGGGTTCAATAATTCATTTACATCACTTTTCTTATCAAGACACACTCACTTGAGCTTGGGGCACCGTAAACAGGACAGGGACACTAAGTTAGCCCTATTCACAGGATCTGCTGTACTTACCATAACAAAACTTAAAAGCAACATTGAAGCATATAATCAATGTCAAGTGATTAAACTTAGACACCAGGAAAAGAGAGATATAATTAAAAATGATAGCTGAAACACCATGGATTTCTTTAGGGTTTTTGTTTCGAGTTGATTGTACTTATGGTTACGCAATTGTGTAATATGTGAAAAGCACTAGGGCAACTCTTGTTATGTGACTGTATCTCAATTATCTGTTTACAAATACCAACATAGTCATCCACCAGATTTAAATACAGAAACACGTTTCAGGTTTTTTTTTTTTTTTTAATGTGCAGTAATTACACAAAGACACAAAAAATATCCAGTTAGAGATACACCTGAAAAGCCTGATACTCAGAGAAAGAAGCCCCAAAGATAATACTTCCTATTATATCACTCCATCACTTCCTATTATATCACTTCCTATTATGTCACTCCAGAACAAAGAAAACAGCAGGGATTGCTAGGGGTCTGTGCAGAGATGTGATCACAAAGGAACAGGGGGAACATTTTGGTGTTTATGAAGTTTTCCATTTCTGATTATTGTGATGATCACATACCTGTAATGATTCTCAACGTACTTTCAGTGGTGCATGCTTAAAATGGTAGGTTTTCACTCCTTCAGTAGTCTTCAAGAAGCTAAATTCAAAGTACCATTTAAGCAATAAGCAATTAGATAACCAGCCACAAACTCTTGTTTTCCCCACACACTCATTTTCATGTTCAGTATCAGCTTAATTTGATGCCTCCCTAGTGAGAGTCCTTCCCTCCTGAGGTCTCTATGTCTTTGCTAAGTGAGTCCTCCCATTCAGATGACACATTTGTGGGCTTTTTTTTTTTTTTTTTAAACAAGACACTCCTGGTAATATGGAGACAGAATATAGATGCTAGACTCAGATGCAGAATAGAGTATGCGTGAGCAGTTTTCATGTCCTGTTATGTGAGATTTTAGGTTTATTTCTCCTTAATGTAGTTACCTTTTGCTGATGATTAAACTCTTGCTGGACTATGCATACATAGTCCTGTTTTTTTTCTTTTTTTGCAGATGTTCAAAACCTAATGCACAACCTATCAAGACCATTCTCTAATTTTTTCCCTAGTTCTAACCATCTAAGAAAGTGAAAATCTTCATAGCAGCAGAGGAACATACATCAACTGAATTAACAATAAAAAACAGAATAGCTTCCTCCAATATTGTTTCAGTTCACCTAAAGCAAAGGCAATCAATTCACCCTCCACCTGCCAATGAGCGAATATTGTGGGAGAGTTAAGTCATGTAATCTAACTCAGAAATGTAAATGCTTGGAGTGGTAGATACACAGATTATGATTTGATGGATGGATGGAGAGACCAATAAGGAAGTTGATTTAAGTTGATATATATATATATATAGAGAGAGAGAGAGATAATATGTGGTATTATCTATAAACATATAGATAATAATAACTCGATATATGGAGAGATAATATATGGTATATCTATATATAGATTAATATAGAGATAATATATCAATATAGATAATATCACATGCTATCTATATCCATTCATCTATCAACTATCTACCTGTCTGTCTATCTATCTATCTATCTATCTATCTATCTATCTATCTATCTATCTATCTATCTATCTATCTATCTATCTCTCTCTCTCTCTCTCTCTCTCTCTCTATCTACCTCTCTTTCTCCTATCTATCTAAAGTTGTTACAGATGAACACACTGAGATTTAGGAATGGAAAGGGTCAGGGTCTTGATTTAAGTCACAGGCCAATAAAGTACCAAAATCAGATTTTGAACATTGATCTATATTCCATTCTATTTTTACTTTTATCACATCTTCAGGTATTTGTTTAACAAAATGAAATATGCCTTTGACAATGTAGTTACTACTATTACTTCATTAATGTACCTCTTTATCTTCTCCCTGGTATTTATAAAACCAAGGAAAGAATAAATCAAGCCTAAAGTAAATAATGTTATAGTGCATAATTATATCATTCAAGTTTATGTAGTCAATTGTTAAAAGATCAATTGTATACATACACAAGTATTTATAATAACAAGAATGTTTTCCTTACTAGTGTATCTGTGCACTACTATACGTGGGATACTTTCTCTTTCATATACAGAATGAAAAATAATAATGAGAAGCAATATTCTGTGAAATGCAAATATTATTTAATCTTCATTGATGTAAAATATGCCATTTCTTCACTTTTTCTAGTTTTAAAGGAAAGCTTGTGTTTACTTCCTCACACATATAAAAGAATACAAAAACATAGTAGTGGAAAACCACTCAACAAAATTGAAAATCCTAAAAACAAAGAAACAAACAAAAATGCTGAAAGTGAGCTTAGCTATTCTTTTTTCAAGACTACACATTTCTTCCCTGCCTCTAACAGCTCACTGTGGATGGATATCCCTATATTTGTTTATATAAAAAATAGACAGTGAGTCTTTTGGTATTGAAAATGCATCTATGTTCTCACAGTCTCTTCCTTGTCATTCAGCACTGTGCTGTGGGGGAAAGTAGGCTCTGTTGTGTGCAAATTGGTTATTTCTTACTCTTTAAAAGTGTAAAAAAATTAATAAATAACAGTCATAGCAACAGAGGAATCCAGCTCAGTGTGATAGATAAACAGCAGGGGAGTATTTCCCAAATACAGGCTTTTCAGTAGAAAGAGCTCTTCAGATATATAGGGAGGAGGGAAGCTGATACTACCCAAGTGGTGTCAGTGTTGATCCATTCTGGTTCAAAGGCTCTCAGCCTGTAGGAAATGAAACTTGCCATTCAGTATGTGGAATGAAGCTCATCTCTGAAAAAATCTTCCTATGCAGGTAGGAAAAAATAGTAATAAATACTGATTTATAATCTTTATCTCCTTTACCATAAAGAACAGATTAAAAATAGGGAAGAATAAATTGAACTCAAAATACATAGAACAGTACACTGACTGCATTGGGAAAATACACCATGTCCAAGACAAAACTAAAGTAAAACCGTTCAACTAAGATGTTTGGTGAAGTGGGAGAACAATGGCATGAAGACTTTTTTGGGCAGCATGCAACTCAGTGCCAGGTGTGTGAGGGAACCGGTCACACCTCAATACTGTGCTTGGGAAGGGACCAGGCACAGCCTGGTGCCATGTTTGTGAAGGGGCAGGGCACATACCTCACTGCTGTTGTCTGAAGGATTGAGGACAGACAGCATTTCAAATCTAGTAAGGAAAACTTGTCAAAGATTTCTGATTTACCAAGCAACACCAATTCTCTGTGGAGATTTCCAAATTGGATGGAATTTGATGGTGAAATAAATAAAAGGGATAAACATGAGCATCATCTTTGGGAACTACAGTGTAGTGAGAAGTTCAAGAAATTTGGTTGGTCAGGTCCGTGGATGATTTGGAATTCCTGATCCTAGCAAGTAATGACTCCCACCAAAGACAAGAGGCAAATCCTCCCCTAGGTGTTCAGTCAGTTTCTGTGTTTGTGAAAGGTACCATCTGCATAGATTAGCAACTGCCTAATTCTCCAGAACTCTAAACTTGGAAGGATTTGTGATGACACACCTTCGCTTTTGGAAATAATATCAAAAAATACCATCAGATATTAAAATATATTGTCTCAGGAAGAGTTGATCTATCATATGAAGATGTTAAAGTAGCATATATACTTATTTACTAATAAGTAGTAAGATTTATGGATATTAGAAAGATTACTAAATATTATTTTAGCTGTTTAAGAGAAAGCAAATGTTAAATATGTTGCCTTACATAATTATAAAAATCCTTATATCTATCATTTTATATATGCTATTTTATATATTTATATATATTTTATAGTTATAGATCATATATAGTACATATTACTATAATTTTATTGTATTATTATATTTATATAGATATAACATATTTATATGTAGTATATGTATATATTATATGCAATCATATATAAATAAATAAATAACTATACCTTTAATCAATTATATTATATATAGCTATATACAGTTAAATGCATATAGTTATATATTAAATAGATATATTTAAATCATTTAATACGATTTTTGAAACAAAAGTAGCTGAGGAATTATAGAGTATTCCTAATATGTGCACTGTGAATACAGTCATATCCAGTCTCCTTTTCATTTCAGCCAGCCATTGTAGTAGCTGGTTTCTAAATTGACCTCTGCTGACCTTTATCTTGTATAAAACCTACTCTTTTGACATGTGTGGACCCTGTTGACATAATGAGATGTCAGTCCTTAGTTATCTCAGGTGATATGGCAAGTGATAATTCTACTATGACCCTAATGTAACCCCACAAACCCATCAGAGGTATGGTTTTCTCTGGCTGGTAGAAGAATAGCAATTAATAGATCCCAAGAGTTTGCCTTGAAAAGTTATATAACTTATTTATTAAAGTTATTAAGCTTATTTCTCATCAAACAGACTAGTGCAGTATTGGTTCCCCAGGAATATTGACAAGAGTAATGGAAAGAGATGAAATTTTCAGGTAGAATTGAGTGACAGTGAAGAGAGTATCCAGTTATTTGGTTAGCTAACTATTTTTTCAAGTCCTGGCAAGAGAGGTAGATATAAGCCTTCCTTAAATGCCGGCATCATACATTTCTGAGGGTTCCCTGAAAAGGAAAGTGTTTTAAAACCTGATTCTATAGTAGTTCATTCAATAACCTTAACTTCTTGGATTTGATACAACAACAAAATACATGACGTGTGCATTTTAGCAGTTCTCAGTAAGGATTTCTCAGTCATGACTCATAGCACTTGACCTCAGCATGTATATTTCTCTTCCACTTTAATCTTATGGATCTGGAGATATTAACCTTAGAACCTGCACACAGAAAAAATCTTTATTTTCTCTTTAAGCACAAATAAAAATCACAGCTGGGTAGGAATTACACCTTCACCTTAGAGGTCACAGGACATGACCAGGAAGAAAGCAAAACTATGTTGTGTGTTCTGGCAGAATGTGCATTTTACTACATAGTCTGGGCAGCAAACCTGTATTACAGGGTCAGTCGGGGCATTCAGTTCCTGCAGAGAAGGTCTCTTCACAGGCCATGAAAGTATATACTTCAGAAAAACATGAGATGCTAAGGGAAATAATCATGATGGTTTCAACTGGCTAAGAAATACACTTCCATTCAGCTTTGCATACCAGTGAGGGCTGGATAATAAATCTACAGTTAAGATTATGTGAATCTGGATCTGTGTTTGGTAGTAAAGAATGACAAGGAAACACAATTCTAGACAAAAAGCCATGGTCTTCTGAGCATCTAATTAGAACACATGCCAACAATACTATTTAAGACTATTCAAGTATAAATTAATCCCTTGATCACGAATGTTGTTGCTAAATATATGTAAAAAAAATGTTTCAAAAGGAGTCATTCTTGAATTATTTAAAATAGCAAAATTATCGAGGTTTTTATAGCTGTAATGCTTTTTTATTTAATTTTATAGCAGTAATATATATTAATATAGCATTGGTTTATTATATGATATATGATTCAGAAGCATAGACCTATGTTTCTTTAACTGTGTGTCACCACATCACCACCATGGCCGCTATTGGATTTTTCCTTTCCCTTTGCCCTACCCTCGAATCTAAGAAAATACTTCTGAGGAATAAAAGATTATCCTAGTGAATGGTGAGTGTATATTTGTAATCCTAAAGAAACAATGACATATGAAATAGTCAAACATAAGTTGTCTTTTCTTCGACAGCCAGAAGTTTTCAAATTTCAGTACCGGCATTTTAAATTAATTCTGGTCATTGAATGCTAGCCTTACAGTTGGGAGAATGAAGAACTGCCATTCTAACTCAGCAGATCTGGGGTAGAATTTGAAAAGTCTCATATATTTTTAGTGACCCAATGTTAACATAAAGAATTTAACTACAGGAAGCACATGGACTAACAAGCAGTTTATAATTAGAATCTTAGACAGTTATTACATTTAAAGATATGGTAAAGAATATACATCAACACTGGTTTCACTCTAGAGGAGTAAAAAAGGTATTTTTCCTTTTGAAAAAAAAGTAACAGACACTAGAAAGAGATAATTTATATCTTTATATTTTGTATTTTTTTGGAAAATATATTCTAAGCATAAATATAAAAAAATCTTGTTTTTACTATTAAGGGATCAGAATTATAAGTAGATACAAATCAATGTTTGATAACCTATCACCCTCTCTTCTACTACATATTATATTTTCTTTCATGATAGTGTGGTCATTCTTAAAACCAACATTATGTAGGTGGCATTGAAAAGAATATTGGTATTACTGATTTCTATTTTTCACATATTCAGCATTATCAGTAATGGCACAGCTAGTGAGAATCAACTTTGAATTTTGGTTTTTTTTTTTAAAATTATTTGTTCATTCCTTCTTTTTATTTTAAGGACTAATATACAATGAATAAATGTTAATAACAAGTAGGCATTATCCCCTAAACAGTAAGAAACAACATTCCTTCAAATAGAAAATATAGATCGTAAACAGTCGGTTTGAGGATGTTCAGAATGAGCACTATGAACTGATATTTTAAGCTCTAGCAAGGTAGGAGAAATTCTTGGAAAAACTGACTATCACATTGAAGTACTCAAAGAGATAACTGTATAAAATTACTGTCTCAGTGTTTGATGCATTAAATGAACAACAACAACAAAAAATCCCCCTTTTAATGGCTTTACATGTTTGTGTTCCTCAAATTGAATACTGAATCTATAAAATTTAATGCCAGGTGCTTGAGAGAGAAAAAGTTTGGTTCTTATCACAGAATCTAGCACTTGAAATGTTTAAGAGTTAATTTATTTTTCCAAGACAAAGATAAAATTCTCAGAAAGACTGCCAAAGTTGTCTCATTTTTTTTTTGTAAATTTAATTTCATCTTGATAGTTCTTTCCAGATTCTTCCATCTTGATAATCCCTTTTAAATGTTTTTTCCTTCCTCTTCAAAGTCTTTTTACAAATGCTAGAAAACTGAAAATTTCCAGATATAATGATATGTATTGAATTTCATTTTCTCTACAATTTTTCTTTAACTATAAAGGAGAGACACCTTGTGTCAAGGCCTGAATTTATCAGGAAATGGCACAGAAGGAATCACAACAAAAATAGCAACTGCTCACAAGTATCTAATCGTTGGGTGTGTTCCCCCAGAGTGACCAGGAGTCTACATTCCAGATTTCTTCCCCTCTTAAATATCTTCAGAGCCAATAAATTGACACCAAGTCCCCCCTCCCCAGTCAAGCAGAAGCTTTATTCCATGGCTATAAATGGGGTTCAAGGAAGCATCTCCTGAAGAAATAGGGGGGTGAATGTTTTATAGGGTCTTAGGTAGGGCATGATAATACTAAGAAAAGGATAGGGAATTATAGGAAATAGGTTGCTACCCGTCTTCATCTTTTTAGGGTCTTGTCCATATGGGCTAGGTCCTCTGAGGGTATGTGATTTACAGTGGAAATGAGCATCTGGCCTGGAACTGGGTGACATGAAGTCGGAAGCAGTAGTGTTCCATCCTGCTCCAGTGCTGTCTGATTGTGTGGTTTGCTTGTTGCTGTAGTTTAGTTGTTCTGCCCCAGGTCTCTCCCCTCGTCTCTTTCTGGTCATAGGGCTCGCTCCATAGGTCTTTCTCCTGGAAAAGAAATAGTAGCTAAGCCATGAGTCTCTTGGGGTTCACTTGAAACTCGCATCTCAGACAAGAAGTAGAGTTAGGGGGAAAAATCATGTTTTGGCTAATTTGGTGTTTAAAAGGATCTTAATTTTATTTTTGTTAATTACAACTGAAAATAAGAGCTTGTGCCCAATTTTGGATTCTATAGTAGTCACTCACCATCATCAGCCTGCAGAGAATTGCATGGCCATAATCCCTGATGCCTAGAAGAAGACAGCTACATAAAGCCTCCATTTTGTCTCCAAAGTGTGTCTAAAAGCATCTTAAAGCAATGTCACGCAGTTTCCTTGGCTTTCAACTGAACTGGTGCCACTGCATGTCGACTTTGACAGTGAGGGGCAACATCTTCACAATTAACTTCCTTCTCACCCAGAACTTTCTCCCAGCATGCTTCACTTTGTCGGGAGTGTTAGGTGAAACACAAAACAAAACAAACCCCCCCCCCCCCCCCCCCCCCGCCATTTTCCTGTGATAAATTGCAAAGTCCTTTCAAGTGGAAAAAATGAGACTGGGTGTATAGAATACATTACTATAGCAATAAGATACTATTCTGGGGACAAAAGCCAGGGCACCCCAGGGAGAAAGACAGTTCTGCCAGGTGTAGGTGTTGTTACTCAAGGATAATAGAAGATGTTGGGATAAGATAGTGAAACTTAGATTCATACAAGTTTCACAGAGTGGCAGGTCATATGTCTTCATCACAAGCTCCAAAGTTGATAAAAAGACTAAATAATATGCATCCCATGATGCTCTGAGATACAATGGTGTTTTGGGGAAGTTGAGATTTGCTTGGTGCATGTAGCCATGTCTATTTAAGACATTTTGGGAGGGGGCCTCAAGATGTAGGCACCAGTTTAAAAGTATAAGAGACTCCTCTTTTGTGACTAGCAGGGCACATTGTTTATATTTCTCCAGGTTTCTTGCTTACATGCACATAAAATTAGTGCTTTAAATAATTTATTTTCCTGCACATGCTGATGGAACTCTTTCAAACTATAGTGCATGACAATTGCCAGAAAAAAAAGATGGATAACATTGATTTTTTTATCGTTTTTGTTTATAATCATTTATTTATAATAAATAAATAACTATAATCAGTTCGTTATCAGCTTTTGTTTATAATCAGTTAATTATTTTTATTTTGTTTTTGACTGAAGTAAAATTGGATTACCCCATCAGGTGCCATCACCATAGTATACCTATCACCTACGCACTGTACATCCTTTACTCTTTGCTCTCTCTCTCCTTCCTAGCCTGGTGTTTCAGTTCTCTGGTCAGCAAGGATTAATTTTTAATCTGTTTTTATCTATTTGGTTACTTTATACCCCACATATAAGCAACACCATCAGGTATTGATCTTTTCTGACTTATTTGAAGAAAAGGAAGTCCCCATAACCTATCTTTAAATATATGGCTGAATTTCTTTAAAGTGTTTACCCAACTGTCATCATTCTTATTCTTGATAAATTTCTATTTCAATTTAAGATTAATTTATAACATTGCATGCATATACATACTCACACATATGAGTATTTAAAAATTATTTTGTAGTTATCGTGCAATATTGGTCATGTTTGCATGGTTGCATTGTACCCCTTAATCCCCACCCTCCCCCATTTTTATATTAATGTGTGTGTGTGTGTTTAAACCATTGTTGTGTACCCTGGGGTTTTCCCATTTCCTTAACACCTGTTTAACCATCTAAACTTTTGTGCCCTCTGTCTCCCCCATTTTCTTCTCCCTTCCCCTCTCTTGCTCTATTGTTCAGTTCTGTTGGTTGTTTCAGGTTTTTCTTATTCATCTGTTTTTCCCTATATCCTTCATATAAGGGAGACCATCTGGATTTCTCTCTCTCTTTTTTGGGAGGTCTGACTCATTTCTGCTAATATGAGTTCTTCTCGCTTCATCCATGTTGCTGCAAATGACATATGTTTGTCCTTTTTGATTGATGCATAATATTCCATTGTGTACATATACCACTTTTTTTTTTTCAGCCATTCATCAGTTTGGGGGCATTTGGGTTGTTTCCAAAGCATGGCAATTGAAACAAAGCTGCAATAAACATGTGTGTACAACTGTCCTTTTGAATTAGTATTTTTATGTCCTTTGGGTAGATTCCCAGTAGTGGGATTATTGGGTTGAATGGTAATTTTACTTTCATTTGTTTGAGGGGTCTCCATATGGTTTTCCATAGTGGCTGGACTAGTTTGCATTCCTACCAGCAGTGCATATGTAGTATTTATACATTTGTGTGATTGCTCTAGTTAAACAATGATATATTTTATCTATCTTATAAGCAAAGCTTTAACCCACATAATTTGTCTTCCAAAATTATGTTCTTTATATTTATAAAACCTTTATTTGTAAATAGAATTCAAATTTAATACAATTCAAAAAACAAAAATAAAAAGGCAGTTAATCATAGTAAAAGTCATAAGATATTTTTCAGGCTAATTTGTGTCTTTGTAAAATTGATCGTGAATACAGCGTAAATATTTAAATGTGTTTTTGAGCAAACTTGCTGTCTTTATCAGACAAGAAAAATTCTTTAATCATATGTATTGAAACATTATTATTCCTAGTTTCTTTTTTCTCCCACATGTGTCATCTTACAGAAAATTCAAATTAATGCAAAGTGTATTCTATATTCCATTTAATAATACACTAATTCAACCAAATGTTACTGCTTTCCTGGAGAGTTAAGTTACTGAAAAGACATAGAAAACCAAATAAATAGTCGCAGAAATATGCATCTATCAGCTGTGGAGTAGATTTTAAAAGAAAGGTCTCAGGAAATGGAACAACATGACTGCAGGAAATGGAGGAGGTCATAAGGAAGGAAGAGATCGTATGTGCTAATCTGGACCATGCTTTTCATTACTTACAGCTTTAAATAAACTTTGTCTCTACAATAATGTAATTCATATCAATAATTTAAAATGCAGCTCAATGTCAGAGTATAAAGTCCCATTACTATTTCTGAGATCATAGATATCAATTGTATCCTTGTTTGCTTTTACTGGTGCTTACTTCTAGAAGAATTAGGGATGAAGTCACTTTTTTTTCCTACTGACATGATTTACGGATGTGGTTTCAAATTTAATTGTATGGTTATAATATATTTTTTTTTCTGAGACTAGGTCTCACTGTTTTTGTCTGTGGAACCACAGGCTCATGTTGGCTGGGGTGCCACAGAGTTAAGCAATCCCCAACCTCAGTTTTCCAGGTAGCTGGGATTACAGGCATGCGCCACCATATCCAGCTATTTTTTGGGTATTAAATAGGTGTCGCTGTGTTGCCCCAAGCAGGATTCGAGCCATGATCCCTAACCCCAGCCTCTTCATAGGCTAAATCTTACAGTCACATGCCACTGTGCCTGGATAAAAATATAAATTTATTTCTGGAAATATTTTTAAATAATAAATACCTTCATTCAAATTGGTGAATTTTATATTTCAAAGTTGCTGTAAGCTAGCATTCTAATGTCTTATTAAATATTTACTGTGCAATATATTTTTACAAAACTAAATATTCATAGACAAAAATTCTATGAGAACATTGTAGACAAAATACTAGAACAAAAATTTTATCACTTCAGATTATCTTATTTTCCTCAGAAAAGTTAGATATTAAATCTTAATTATGATTCATTATAATTACGTATAATATATTGTGTGCACTGTATATACTTATATAATTAATATTGTATATATAGTATATATTATAGCACATGTAATTACATAGAGTTATATTAATTATATTATATCAATTGTATATAACATATACTCTATATACAGTATATAATTATAAGTATATATAGCCTGCATCCTATATATAATTATATATGATATATAGGATATATATCATATGTTACATATAATATATGATGTATAATACACAATATATAACATATAATACATTATGATATATTATACTATATATAATATATGCTATAAATATATTAGATATCATTATATAACTATATTTGCAGTTAACTATATATACTATGGCCATTTAATTGTATATAGTATATTTGATATACACTATAGTATCACATATATACTGTATATAGCATATATATACTATATATAGTATATATGATGATCATATATTTATAAATTTGCACATATATGCACTTACTGTAAATACCTTTTTGAAACACTGATGTTAATATATCTGAAAATATTTTCCATATATGTTCATGCACTTGAATATCTGTAGTTGTGACTATAGTATATAAAGTGTTGTGGAGACAAAGATAATGGTGATGAACAGTTAAGTCCAATGCAATATGTGATAGTCTAAATATTCCAAAAACATTCAGAGAAAGACAATAGCAGCATATAAACTTCACTCTGTCAAAGATGTAGGATTTGGATTTAGTTCAAAGGAATTTCATAGGAATAAAACATTTTTGAAAAGAAAGTTACGAGGAAGAAATAATTATTTTAAGGGGCCAATTGAAATTCCACTGGTTCAGCAAGAGCAAGTCAGTGAGGATGGAACTAGCCCTGGTTCACAGTGGAACCAGCAGTGATGAGGACATGAGCTTTTATTTATCACTTACTGTATTCCAAGCACGGGACTAAGCCTTCTCACCACATTTAACTTATTATCATATATTGTTTACATTTTTATGTAAGCACATTTTATTTTATTCTCAATGAGAATAAACCAAATTCAAGTAATTTTTTCTGGTCATAAAATTATTTATAAATAAATTTGCCCAAGTAAAAGTAAGTTTTTTAAAGAATCAATACTGAGGACTCAGCCCAGCCAAGAGCAGCCTCTCTGGGAAACAGGTAGCTCTGGGAAAGTTGTATGTTGAACCTGATAATGAGAATTTTATAGTTTGAAAGAAAACATTTTACCTTTTCAAGGATTTTCTCAGAGTCTGGGGAGGTATCTGGTTCATGTACCTGTTTAATGTGCATGCTTTGAGGTGAATACGGAGGATTGTTAAAATCTGCTCTATTTGGAGCTTTATCTTCTTATAAGTTTTAGCAGCTTCTGTCATCCTTGAGACCCACGTTTCTTTGAAGTACCTGATTTGCCTAAAAACACCTTTTTTTCTTGTTGAAGCAGCTTCTCATACCAGGCGTGGCTGCGCTTGATTCCTTAGCTTGCACCTCTCAGCTGAGATGAGAAAGTTACACTTTTAATCACTAATATTAGTTAGTGAATTAATATTTACAAATTACTTCTGTCAATTCCAGTGCTAACTTGAGAATAATACTGTCTCAAGTAAGTCAGAATGTGTCATTTTGATAACTTTCTCTCTTATCTAATATTTTTTGTTAAATGACTAAAGTTGGTAAATAATTTTATGAATGTATTCTGGAGTGATTTTTTTAACCAGTTTGTATGCTTTAAGTTCCATGCAAATTTTGCATAATTTTGTCTACCAGGTCTTCTGTTACATATATTTTCCTCTATTCAACCCTTACTTTATCTAAACTCTTACTTATTTTTTGTCATGTTTGCATCATAGTTAACGGTGTCACAAAGCCAAAGACTTTATGGAAATATTTGAAATATTACTCATGCCACTTTAGTCTCAGAAAAGGTTTTTGTACTTGCTTCTCATCACAATCTTAAATATTCTCTTTGTTTAAGTACTAATTATGTTCTTGGGAAGAAAACACTTTTTAATTACCTTAAATAGTATTAGTCAAACCTAACATCTAGTCTAGAGCAAGTCCTCAAACCTTTTCAGAGTATGTACCAATATAAATATTTTAACAGGAGAAGGAAGAAGCTGTAAGTTTATAATTAAAATAAAAGAATGCTTCAAGCTTTATATTTTATTTTTCTAGTAGTACAAATAAATGCAGTTTAATATGTTTATGTTTTTTTTATTTTTACTTCAGGAGCATTGGTTTATAAAAGGTGATTTAATTGATTTTGATTTTCAATATGTGGACTTAATGCATATATTCCAAAAATGATGCCTTACCAGAATAAGCTCATATAAAAGAACCACATTTTATATCTTGAATTATGTGAACTAAATTATTGTTTTTCATTTTCAGTGACAGTTTTTCATTTTTTTAAGGTTCACTCATAAATTCTCATTTCTTTAGTGATATCAATCTATGGTTTTTGAAGCCTAGTCCATCTATATTCTTTTTAAAAATATTTATATATAAATTTCACATCTTTGTAATCTCAGGGATTCATCCCCCCACACTCCCCACCATTCCCCCCATTTCCCCTCTGCCCCAAGTTGAGTGCTTCAATTTGGTAGTTAGCTTCTTTTGACTTTTCCTCATGGCTTTTGTTTATTATTTTCCTATATCCCATATATTAGTGAAATTATTTTGTTTCTGTCTTTTTTTTATGTGTTTCTGCTAATATGATTTCTTCTAAGTAATCCATGTTATTATTAAATCATCAAATTTGTCATTTTTAATTGATGAGTAATATTCCACCCTTTACATATACCATATCTTTTTTATCCAGTCATCTGTTTGGGGGCATTTAGGTTGCTTCCAAATCCATGCAATTATAAATAGTGTGCAGTAAATATCCGAGTACAGGTGTCCCTTTGTACCCACATTGAGGTCTCCTTTGAATAGATTCCCAAGAGAGTAATTGCTGGGTGAAAAAGTAGTTCATTTTCATTAATTTGAGGGTCTGCCACACAATTTTCCATAGTAGTTGGCCAGTTTACATTCCCTTCAGCAGTGTAAGAGTGTTCCTTTCTCTCCACATCCTCACCAGCACATGTTGTTGCCCCTTTTTGGATGTGGGCTATTCTTACCGGTGTAAGGTTATGGCAGGCAAAAGAAGGTTGCCTGCTGAACTAATCCTCACAAATATGGGGAACTATAAATTTTTGCCCACAGTAGTAAAGCAGAGATATCAGGAAGCCCTGTAAAGTATCAGTTCAGATAACGAAGACATCTTACAGAGAGTCTGGTGATGGCCATCTATCCTGGATAGGTGGACCACTACAAAAAATTAGCCCCCAGAAAAACTGACTTTAAGGGAAAAGACTTTGTAATTGCTGAAATATGTTACATGAATTGTATAAAAGCTGTATAAAAATAAACTCAGGGCCAGTGGATCAAGAGAAAAGCTGCTGTGCCCTCCTGCCCAAGAGATCATCTTGATCGTCTTCATTGCAACCCTCATTCCTTCCCTCAGGCACCATTCCCTGCCGCGGCTGGACTGCGGCATAAAGTGGTATCTCCTTGTGGTTTTGATTTGCATTTCCCTTATTGCTAGTGGCAGTAAGCAATTTTTCATATGTCTGTTGGCCATTTGTATTTCCCCTCTGGAGCGGTGTCCTTTTACTTCTTCTCCCCCTGTTTTTATCGGGCTTCTTGTTTTGCTTTTGTTTAGTTGTGTGAGTTCCTTGTGGATCTTTGTTATTGAACCCTTATCACTCTTGTGGAGGGCAAACATTTTTTCCCATTTGGTTGGGCTTCTTTATTTTTTTTTTTTTGTCTGTTGTCTCTTTTGCTGTACAGAAGCTTTTCAGTTGATGTAGTCCCATCTATTTCTTTTCCTTCACTTTTTTTTTTTTTTTGCCATCTATAGATGTGTCCAAGAAGGGATTTTTCAATTGTAATTTATGGAGGGTTCACTCGAGTTTTCCTCTATGTATGTTATGGTTTCAGGTCTGACATCTAAGTGTTTTTTACATTTTGAATTAATTTTTGTTAATTTATGAGAAAGTTGGCTTGGTCCATTTTTTTGGAGTCTCATAAATGAAAGAAGAGAGACAATTCAAATAAACAGAATTGCAAATGAAAGAGGAGAAATTATGACAGATACAAAAGAAATCCAAAGGCTAATAAGAGATTACTATGAACAACTATATGGAAATAAATACAACAACCTGGATGAGATGGACAGATTCTTAGAAAGATACAACTTCCCAAAATTGAACAAGGAAGATATAGGGTACTTAAGTAAACCAATCACAAGCAGCAAAATTGAAGAAGTCATCAAAACTCTACATAAAAACAAGAGCCCAGGATCTGATGATTTTACAAATGAATTCTACCAGACATTCAAAGATGAAACAATGCCTGCACTACTAAAGCTTTTCAAAAAAATTGAGAAAGAAGAAAACTGCCAAACACATTCTATGAAGCAAACAACATACTCATACCAAAACCAAATATGGAGAGTACCAAGAAAGAAAACTATAGACCAATTTCCCTAATGAATATGGATGCAACAATTTTAAACAAAATCCTGCAAAATCAAATCCATTGATGCATAAAAAGCATTATTTACCATGAACAAGGAGGATTTATCCCAGGGGCACAAGGATGGTTAGACGTCTGGAAATCAATTAACATAATACACCACATCAGCAAAGAGAAAAACAAAACCACATGATCATATCAATAGATGCAGAGAAAGCATTTGACAAAGTCCATCATCCATTCATGACAAAAGCCCTTGAAAAAATTGGGGATTAAAGGAACTTACCTCAACATAATAAAAGCCATGTATGACAAACCCACAGCAAACAACATCCTAAATGGGGAAAAACTAAAACATTCCAGTTAAGACCTGGAACCAGGCAAGGATGCCCACTCTCCCCACTCCTCTTTAACATTGTACTGGGGGTTCTATCTAGGGAAATAAAGCAAGAGAAAGACATAAAAGGAATGCAAATAGGTAAAGAGGAACTAAAGCTATCATTATATGCTGACGACATGAATTTTTATATAGATAACCCCCAAAAATCCACAGAAAAATTGCTTGAAATAATAAACCAGACAAAATCAACACCCAGAAGTTGGTAGCTTTCTTATATGCAAAAAGTCAAATAGTAGAAAAAGAAATCATCCCATTTATCATCACACCAAAAAAAATAATAACTAGGAATAAGCTTAACAAAGCACATGGAAGACCTAAACAAAGAAAATTTTAGAACGCTGCTAAAAGAGATAAAAGAAGATATAACAAAACGGAAAGGCATTCCCTGTTCATGGATTGGAAGAATTAATATCATCAAAATGGTCATCCTACCAAAGGTAATCTACAGATTCAGCGCAATCCCAATAAAAATCTCGATGACATTTTTTAAAGAGATAGAACAAAAATTACTGAAATTCATATGGAATAACAAAAGACCTCAAATATCAAAAAGCCTCCTGACCAGAAAAAAATAAAATGGAGGTATTACAATTCCAAACTTCAAACTATACTACAAAGCCATAATAATTAAAACAACTTGGTACTTGTACAAAAACGGACAATCAGACCAATGGAACAGAATTGAGTGCCCGGAAATAAAACCATATATAGTCAACTGATCTTTGATAAAGGAGTGAAAAAATTACGTTGGAACAAATATAGCCTCTTCAATAGATGGTTCTGGGAAAACTGGACTAAGACATATTCTTAATAAGTGTGGTTACATTTTCAAATGCAACTGAATATCTTTCTATGGGTAATGATTTAAAAGGTTAAAATTTTCAGTCTCAAGCCATGTAAAGTATCAGGAGAGGTTTATAAATGAGATGTTGTGGCATTAGTATCATGAAGCCACCTTCATGATATTCCTAAGACCTTCCCTCTGCTCCCCCTACCTGCTATAGAGACCCAGGTGTGAATTCTGGAAACAAGTCCAAACATCCATTTGGTGTTAAGGTTGACTCAGTCTGTCTTTTCTAGGACCTTATGATATAGAAATCTCTTTCAAGAAATTACCTGGTGAGTACCTTTTCTCCCCATGACACATATGCAGATAGAATTATCGTTGGCTCTTACACTGTTGTATAATCAGGTCTGTATTCTCCACTAAAAGTTCCTTGGAAATTATAATACATTACAGAAAGAAATTAAGTTGCTCTAAACAGATATAATCTGTTCTATACTGGTGCATAGTTTACAAAAATCATTTGTTCATATGTCACTGGTAAATAGATTATTTATCACCCATAATTTGGAATCCCTTTAGATTATTCATGTTACAGTGGTTATCAGTGAGAACCAACAGCTGAATGCTATCCCCACTAACCTCAGCCAGGCAGAGATAGTGCAGGACAGAATACTTGATTCCCAGCTAATGTTATTTTACTTTAACTTGACCTCATGCTCTACATTGGAAGAGCTTACTCTCACTTTTCTGTAACTATTGCTAGGAATCAAATACAATATAATCTGCCTTTCATCTCTGCTGTCACCACAGTTCCACATAGTTTTTGTGTTTTTTTGGGAGGCAAGGGGGTTTAGACAAACACTTTACTACATAATCAAAGGGAGAATTTGGACTCCAGAGAGTCAACAGATCTATTCTTTGAAAACTATTCCCATAAACCTAAGTTTGAATTTAGTTTACAAGAACCAGCAACGATGAATCAACACAGAGAACATAATTATCTTAATGGGAGGAGCTTCCAGATTTACATTTCCCAGCCCAAATATATGCTGATACCACAGGAAATGTGATGATCGGATCACATAGTTTTTTAACAATATCTTCATCTGCATCTTCTGTGCAGTTTCCTTCAGTCTGCAGTTTTCTTTACAGAACTTAGCTGTTTCAAGACTTTCTTATGTCCCTTTATATCAAATAGCTATTTTTGATATAAATTTCTTGAATTTATTACCTATTTTTTGAATAGGATATTTACTATAATATTTCCTCATGAATTAGGATTATTAATTTATTCCACTTTTTGCTTTATTGTCTTTGTTTTATTTTATTTTTTGGACAATATATGATTTCCTCTCAGTTGTGATCATCTTAGTTCTTCTATCACCATGGAAAAGCATCATAGTCTGTTGCTATATTCCCTAGTTCTCTTATCCCTACCCTATTTCCACCACTCCCCAACCAACTCTCCTCATGGATGTCTCACATTTCTGTTCAGTTTTCAATGTTTGTCTTTGATTCTTTGTTTTGTTTTTTTATAGTCCACATAAATATCACCTGATATTTGACTCTTCCCTGATAACTTACGTCACTTAGCATCAGTCTTTCCACCTCCATCCATGTTGTTGCAAAGGGGCATGAGTTTATCTTGAGTATTAATTAATTGTGTATATATACAACATCTTCTTGATCCACTCATGCTTGAAGAATTTAATCTATTTCCATACCTGAGCTATTGAAAATAATGCTGTAATCAGTATAGAAATGTAGGTTTCTCTTGGAATTAGCATTTTGTGTTCTTTGGCAGATTCCTTCCATTGAGATAGCTGGGTGTTTGGCAGATCCATTCCTGCTATTTTGAGGAAACTTCCACAATGATTGCACCAGTTTACATTCCCATCAGTGGTATACAAGGGTTCCTTTTGCTCCACATCCTTGTCAGCACTTAGTGTTTCTGTTTTGTTTATTTGTTTTATAGGTCAAACTCATAGGTGTGAGATGGTATCTCACTGTGGTTTTGATTTGCATTTCCCTAATAATAAGTACTGATGAATATTTTGCGTATGCCTCTTGACCACTTTCACTTCTTCTTTGGCCACTCTTCTGTCCATTTGTTTGACTAGGTTGTTTAATTCATTGTTGTTGAATCATGTGGGCTACTTATATATTTTAACACCAGCCCTTTTTAGTAGATGTGTGGTATGCAAATGTTTTTTTCCCACTCAGTGAGATGTATCTTCATTTGATTCATGGCTCTGCTGTTCAGAAGTTTTTCAGTTGGATATAGTCTCAGTTGTGTCTATTCTTCATCTCCAGAAGTTAGGGAAATAAAGGAGAATAGACACATCTAGAACTATATCAGTTTTTATTTGCATGGTTTCTGTTCTTATTTGTTGCACTGAGCAACTACATACCTGCTTTCATTCACAGATACATTTTTACCACAAATACATAGATAGAGTTTGAGTAGGAACTTCTCTGTTTATGTGATTTTATTTTTTTTTAATTTATTTTATTTTTTTTTTGAAACTGGGTCTTGCTATTTTTGCCCATGGAACCGCAGGCTCTCGTTGCCCAGGGTACCACAGACTCAAGCAATCCCCAGCCTCAGCTTCCCAGGTAGCTGGGATTACAGGCATGCGCCACCACACCCAGCTATTTTTTGGAACTAGGTCTCACTATATGAGCCCCAGGCGGGACTCGAACCGCAATCCCTAGCCCCTGCCGCTTCATAGGCTGAAGCTTACAAGCACGAGCCACCGTGCCCGGCCTTGTTTATGTGATTTTAATATATTTTTGAGTTCATAATGTTTTTGGAACAATATATAACAATGACATCCAATTTTTACTAAATGTGCATGAACTAACTTAATAGAGAGCAAATTGACTAACTTGCTGCTTTTCACATTAAGTACATTGTCAGAATACAAGGGAATCTTGGAAGAACAGGGAAAAATTCAGAGGGACTCATGTTTCAAGAATTATAGAACACTGGCCCATAGTTTTCACACATAAAGGAGTGAAGTATTAATTTTACATGATTTATGCTCTAGTAGATGTTTAATTTATGACAAGTCTAGGTTGTGACCTAGAGGTTAAAAAAGACAGGCAAAAGGTATATACAATGTTATAACTGAATCAGGCCTTTAAAAACTGACTAATTCTTCAAATATATACCAAATAGATATAGTAAACATTCATATGAAAGTCATACATATTAAAGAAAGAGAGAAAGTAATTACTTTTTAGCAAAGCTGTAAAAAGTACAAAGCAAGGACAATTGAAGAGAAAATCCTCTGGCTTACAAAATGATTTACCAGAGCAACTATTACTTTCTAGTTTATAATGGGTTTTATCATCACACTTTTGCAGTAATACATTCATTTCATGCCCAATTTATACCAAAGCAAGCCACAGAATCCCTTTTAAGGATAACAAAGAACTCTATTTCATCTTATTACAGTAGCATGACCATTTGTTACTTTGGAAGGTAGGAGAACAGTGTCCCCATAAAATATGAGCAAGAGCTGTGTAGGGTGTCTACTGGAGAAGATCTTGTCTCATCAACACTCCTGGTTTTTTATCTACTTGACTGGTGTACATCTTTACTCATCTGAATTTAGGGAGACAAAGTATTTGCTTTTGTCTCTGTCACTTAATATCCAAAATGGGAAATGTGGGTATTCCTCAAATAGAGCAACAATGGAACAGTGTCTTTCTCCTTAACAGAAGACACCATCACATGAAAAGTGATGAGGGAGTAAGGATTAAAAACTACATAATTGGGGAAAAATACGCTTTGTGAGCAATAGTCATGAGTTTGTAGCAAAGCATGAAGCATTCAGTTGCATGCTGGCTATCACCTTGGAAGGAGACAGCTTTCCTTTCTCACCATCTGTCTTTCTTCTGTTTTCACAATAGTTGTTCCAAAAGTGGCCAGTCCTTTTAAACTCCTGACATTTTACCTTAATGCTCAGCAGAGAAACTTACTCTCTCGCTTACTGAGAAAATAGGCACCAATTCCCTGCCCATTATGAACACAGTGACTTTTATTGACACAGGTAAATTCACTTGCTGTAGCTGTACTTTCTCTCATGTGTGGATGCCTTCCCTTTATTCACAACTTAAATCATAAGTCATTAAATTTGTTGCACTTCACTCTTTGGAGTCAAAGGGCCACCACCTTTGAAGCCTAAGCTCCAATTCAAATGTCTCAAAATTCCTTGCAATTCATAGTTTTGGATTGGATTCTAGAATGAGAAAAATTGCTAGAAAATATCTCAGAATTAGAGAAATCTGCATAGGGATCACAGAGATAAATTAATGTTTTTCATTAGTAACAAATTCCTTGAACTTGTTTTATCTTTTTTTTTTGTTTTTGTTTTTAGAGTGCAGTCTTTGATTTTCTCAATATTAAAAAGCATTGGGTTTTTTTGCTTGCTTGCTTGTTGTTTTGGTTTCTTTGAGATTAGATCTTGCTATGTTGCCCGGGGTAGTCTCAAACCCATGAACTCAAGCAATCCCTGGCCTCAGCCTCCCAGAGTTGGGATTATAGGCACACAACACTGCGCCAGGCTTAAGTATTTTTTTTATTGCTCATTTTTATAACTATTTTTATAATGATTAATTTATTTTAATAATAATATAATTATTATTTTTACATTATTGTTAGCCCCAGGGTTCTCCCACCACCCTGTCACCCATGAACCATCATCTTTTGTGCCCATCCCACTCTTAATTTCCCCTCTCCCACTCTCTTGCTCTGTATTTCAGTTCTGCTGATAATTTTCACTTTTTTTTTGTTCTCTTGCTTCTTTGTTTTCCTATTTCCCTCATATAAGTGAGACGACCCAGCATTTCTTTTTCTCTTTCTGGCTTATTTCTGCTAACATGATTCCTTCTAGCTCCACCCATGTTGCTGCGAATGACATACGTTTGACTGTTTTGATTAATGCATAATATTCCATTGTGTACATATTTTTTTATTGTTCAATTAAAGCAGCATCAATTTATTGTCTCACAGCTTGAGGTGTCTCCTGGACCATATTTTCTCTGGCAGCTACAGGGACAATCTTTTTACCTTCTGGGGTTATGTGACCAATTGTGAAATCCCTGGTCATACACCTGCATCTCTGCAGTCCTTGCCTCCAGCCACTGGAACACACAATCTTGTGTCTCTTCACACTATCTTCCCTTTGTGGTCTCCATATTGCTCATTGTCTCTCTTTTTTTGGCCATTAATTTTTTTAATGTATTAGCATTTTTTTTCACATTCTTGTTAATTTTTTAAAGATAAAGAATTTCTCATTAACTTGCTGATTTTGGTAGAGAATCTGTTGTTACTAGAACATCTTTTCCATGTGGAAAAGTATTGTGGAAGATTAGTTAGACGTGGGGTTAGCATCCAAAATTCAGAAATTTAGTACCTAGTCACACTGGCTGTCTGAGAATAATAAATAGCAACAAGCATCTCCTGGATTCCTTATAAAAGAAACCCACTGTCAAAAATGTCAGATTGCTTTCTCTTTCTTGGTCATTCTTTTCATTTTATTTTTATTTCATGTTATCACAATTTAATCTATATTCAGTGAAACAGATTTTTTTTTTAGGTTTACTCAGCAGTTTTGAGTCAAAGCAACTAGTGGGATAGTTTTGGCATAACAACAAATATCTGTGAATTTAGATGAGACTAATATTTGCCCATGAAGAAAATATTATTTTAGGAATCTACCTCTTGCTGTATTAATAATAAAACTTGCTCTTATTCTAGACAGCTAAAATTGATGAAATACTCAATTAGAGTTGTTAGTCAAATCAATGAAAAAATCAGAGAAACATTTTCAATTTGGTTATTCAGATAAGTATTTAATTTGCATGTAGATAGTGTTAGTTAATTAAATGTCAATTGATTCTTCAAGATAAATTATTGATATTTCTTTGTAGTTAAGTCAGAGGCACATTGCAAGAACTTTGAGAACAATTTTTAAATGTCAATTCAGTTGGATCTGTTCAACATAAAGAACTATTTTTGATTTAGTTGACAATGAGTCAGAAATTTCCTCTTATTTAACTTAAATCAGATATTTAATTTCAACATAACATCATCATTGTGCAAATAATGGGATATAATGGTACTTAAATTAGCAATTATAATTATGGTTTTATTGCAAAATGGTATTTTATTCACTGATGATTTTCAAATATTTATTATGTAAGAGATAGCATAAAGACTATTTTTCTGATGACAGTTTTGAGTCAGAAAAATTTATTTTAGATACAACTAATTGAAACTTTCCATTTCCTGAGGAGATGATAGGTTCATTGTCTACTTGAGAGGACTCAATACAAACCCTAAAAATACAAATTGATGTGAGAGAATTTAGAAGGTTAAAACATCTCATCTTTTACATTGTTTTGTTTACTGAACATTTTCCCTATATGTATTGCGATCTCAATGTTTAATAGTATAACATTATAAAAAAATCCATAATTATAATGAAAGTTGAGACTTCCTATGAAAATTAAGTACAAAGTTCATTGGTCTAATATAATGTAGCTCCCCCTTCCAAAGTACTGACCTCTTGCCTTTTTTACAGAAATTTCATTTTCCCCCTCTTTAATCACTTGACTATTGTTTATTTATTGACTCTCTCTCTCTCTATATATATATATATATAAAACAAGTGACATCTCCTTTTCCTTTTCTAAGTATAAGTTCTGATAGTTCATCAATTAGTGTTTCTCACAGTTCTTTGTAATAGAAAATTAAAAATTTTGCAATCTAAAAACAACAAAGAACCAAATGTATGGATAACTAATTGTTGTTTTTTACTATCATGAATTGCCATTCAATAAGTATTTATTTACCAAACATGAATTAAAGGAAAAGCTTACTGTGACATCCCTTTTAAATTGAAAGTTATACATTTCCATATTATTGAGTATGAAACAAAACAACAAAATGAAATAAAAATCACAATGCTGTCCATATGCTGATAGAGTTTTAAAGATATGTAAATTAAAATTTTGTTTGCTATCATAGCTTTCTTTCTCTGATTTATGAGTTTGTATTTATGTATACTTGAATTGGTGTTTTATGTGCATATGTGGCTAGGAAGTTATGTATATGTGTAAGTAAGTATGTGTGTATATATACATACATATCTATCTATCTCTATCTCTCTATCTCTCTCTCTCTATCTATCTACCTATCTATCTATCTATCTGTCTATCTATCTATCATCCCTCCCTCCCTCTCTGTCTGTCTGTCTGTCTGTCTATCATTTCACCAAATCTGTCCAGAGAGCTTCAAACCTCAGGAGTGAAGATACCACAGTGTGTTTTCTTCATTCAGCAGTCACAGTGGAAGGCACAAGAGATCTTGGCCTGGAGGGAGCACACACTTGTCAATGCAAATTATATATTCAATTAATATTATAGCTTCTTAGGGATATCCTCATCCTTACTATTTTATGCTAGTTATGAAAGGTACTGAGTGTGTCTAAGTATATATTAACCATATTAACTATATTGCAGACTGTGAAGCATGATGAACAGGTGTAGCATGATAACTTAATGTATGTTGAAGCCCAGTAAGAAATACAGCCCAGGGGTCTAGATAAACAACCCATGACTGACTGACTCAGTTTGCTGGTCTGTAGCCCAGTTTCAACTGCACTCTTCCTCCTTCTGTCTCCACCATGTCAGGTCATGTACTACCACAAGTGACAGCCCACCCAGAACAGCAGAGCACATAAAGTATATAAAAAGACATACCTTCCTGTTAGGGGAGCTCAACCTTGGGATGTGAATCCACTGAGTCAATTCTGGTACTAATAAGCCTGCTTCTTGCCAGCCTGGTGTCCTCATTCCCTGAATGCCAATTTTTAGTAGTAAAAAATCTAAGGTGATTACCAGTATCCTGAGGGGTTTCTAAAACATCTATCCATCCATGTGTGTAAGAGTGCAAACACTTAAAACTTTTATTAGTGTGTATTTGAGTTTGTGTGCTTAAGAGTGTGTGTGGGTGGAGGGTGGTGTTTATAATGAGAGACTATTCATCATTTGCCCTTTTTAGTGGAGCTAAAATTTAAATATCTTCTAAAAGACAATGCACTGATGAAAACAACTTATTAGAGAAGCAAAAAGGTGAAGACAAATTTACTCTTTTAAGCCTCTGCGGATATCAAATAGATCATGAATCTTAAAGAATAGTTTGGGTGCGTGCCCAGATGTTTAAAGTGCTCTGTTTTGTTTGTTATCTATGATTTTGAGCAGGGGATTTTCCTTTTTTTTTTTCTTTTTTCAAGAATATCTTAGTTTTGCTTTCACTAAACACCTTGGGCTATTTTTTTCTCAGTTGTAACCTCAACAACTAGTAAAGAAAAATAAGTTAATTTTTAAGCCTACAGAAAACTTTGGTGGTTGATAAATTGTTAGTGATGGTAAAAGGAAAGTAAAAGTACTATCAAATAGTACTATGCCTGGGTCTTTTTGATGCCAGTGAATGAGTAATGCGCCACTGTGAAAGGAATGGCAAAATGATGATTTTCATAGAAACCAAAGTTTCTCTGGATCTGAATGCTTTAGGTCACTTCTATCAAAATATCTATTTTTATAAATATTGTGAGAACCCTTCAAGCAGCCTTTCAAAAGTCACATTTCACTGTGTTTAGTCAGCCACTTGTATTTAGAAAATACTTTAACTTCTCAGAGGGCATTCAGAAGGTAGAAAAATTTGAACTAGATTCCATAATATCAGGGAAGGTCAAGAGAAGAGAAATTAACACTGGTCCGCTAAGTGTGAAATCATAGGAAATGCCATTCTCTCTTATTGCTGCTGGGTTTCAAGGTAGTACTTTCCTAGAAAAATCTATCATGGATATTTCAGTAGAGTCCTAGACAAGTTTCCTTCATCTGAAATAATTTTCCCTTCTCAGTTTTCCTTCTAGCTAGTAACAACATTTGCAGAAGTTACAAGCAATGAACATACTAATGCAAAAATTAGGCAACACTGTTTGAAATCAAGTAACTAACGCAGTTAATTTACTTCATGTTGAATTTGGTTTTATAAAAAAATAAAATCTGGGCACCTCCTTCTGGTAATTACTGTCATAGGGGCCAGATGTCTCCTTTCATTTTGTTGAAATCATCATTGTTTTCTCTGTGTACCTTATGTATGTGAAATCATACTGTCTTTGCCTTTCCATCCGGCTAAAATTCAACCTGTAGGAAAAGAAGAGCAAAACCAGGAGTTGATAAGAGAAGAAATCATAAAAAGTTGGAGCATAAGTTAATGAAATAGAGATCAAAGAGAAAGATTGATTAAAACAAGGGTTGCTTCTTTGAAAGGATTGACAAGTAGACACATCCCTAGCCAGACTCGCAGAGACGATGGGGAAGACCCAAATAAATAAAATCAGGAAAAAATAACAAGTTACACATTACGAATGATTTCATGGCAACTGATCGAAAACCTGGAAGAAATAGATAAATTGTTATTATAAATTCTTACACACAGATATATAAATTAATTACAGTACCCACATTTTAACAGATGCAGATTCAATGATTCATAATAACACATGTTGAAAAGTGTTTTCTTCAAGTTCTTATTGCTTAATCCAACTGATGGGTATTATTCAAAGGAGCTGAAAATTATTAATGCCAATCACATGTGTGCAATGACAAATGGGGCACCTTTTTTTACCCACAGTGGCATTAAAAATCACATATTTTCTTAAGTCACAGTTTCAACTTAAATTTATTAAAATTAAAATTATTATACTATAAATTAACAATGTGTAGTCCCTGATTTCTTCATTGTAGTATATTCACTAATTTATGCAGCCAAAGTTCTGACACTTTAAATTAAATCTGCATTCCAAGTGGCTAACCTCAATTGCAGATTATATGTGTAATGTTATATTTGAATTAGGTGCAGATTTTAAAGATGATATCTCACAAATATTGGTTTATATTTTAAATGACTTAAATATTCAGATACCTAGTCTTCCCAAAGACACACACACTCATGAATAGAGATACATAGGGAAAAACCAATTATATTTTTATAAAATGGATCTGTGAAAAAACTATTTTAAAACAAAACAAAGAAAGAATGCAACTTTCAACGTGTGGCTATTATTATGAATGGCAATTTCATTTTGGATTTTTTGGACCATGTCTTTCTCTTGAACTTCACTTAAAGGGACAGAAAGAAGTCTTCAAAACTGCCACTAACATAACACCTTGCAAGTTTGGAGGTTAAGTTTTCCAATTAGGGGAAAAGACACAATGAACTTTGGAGTGTGGATTTCATTTGTGCAAATAGAGGCACGTTGAGCAAATCCAAGGTTTGTAGTCACATCTGTACATTATTCAAACTAAATTTGACTTTCCATTGAGATGTGTAAAATGTATCTATGTCCCAACTGCATTTTTTACAGGGAACTATTACATAAACAATTATTTTAAAAACAGCTAAAAAATTAACTCAGGAATATGCCAAAAAATCATTTTCCTACCATGGAAACTTTAAATCTTTATTCATAAGTTAAATCCTACACAAAAACTAATATTCCTAAATTATCAGTTTTATACATACAGCTAAAATACTACACAAAGCTACTATTCATAAATTATCATTTCTAAAGAAAAAATTATTCAAATAACATATGAACTGATTATTAATTTACTGATGAGATTTGCCATATAAATGTATGGGTGATTCTTGATTATAATGTGACTTCTTGGCATTAGTTTTATATCTGAAAGAAGTATTGCTAATACTTTATGCAATTTTGCTAGTAATAGTCAAAATCAACATGGACGTGGATATAGTAAGAGCCAGGAATAATTAAGGTCAATGTGGAAATGATTAAAATAGATCACTCCAAGGATATGTGAGGATCAGTCATAACAGCACATTAATCTCATTTTAAAGATATGTCATATTAATGATTCAAATAGTAAAGTTACAGACAAGTTCCTATAAGCTTGTCAAGAGTGGCACACAATATAAACAATATTACATATGTTTATGTGTATGTGTGAAGTGTGCAATCTATACGAGTATTTTGATGGAATGAAAGTTCAAAGGACTGAATAAAAGAGAATGAAGAGAAGCAGAACACATTTCAGTCTGCCCAAATTTAAATATCTTTTATATTCACTGGATTGAAAAGCAAGCTGGCAATTAAATTGTACCCCACAGAGAAACAAGACATTTCCCATGAGAAACATGAAACTTAAGTATTTTAATAAATGGTTCAAATCGAAGGAAAGTCAAAAGTTAGAATTGAAATGATTACAGACTTAAAACATTGGTGAATCGGTAATGGTTAATCATTTAAGAAGTCTAAGACAGCCTCTTAAGGGTTCTAGTACTCTATCACTATCCTCACTAAGGTTATAAGAATGCTTCATCTTACCCCTGTGATGGAATTAATTACTTCTTAACTCCAAGGATGCTTCAAATTCTGATACAAACTCAACTCAGGCTAAATTGAAAGTATCAGTATAGTTTTGACCAGTTTAAAGTTAAAAACTTCTCTGGCTCATAGCTGATTTAAGGAATGTGTACATTGTTGATGTAACCTGGTTTAACAGGTTACATGAACTGGTTTGGCCCCTTTGACCAACAGGATGTGAAATGGTCTTGAAACTTTTGCTGGAGCTTTTCTGAGTCCATCATTTCTTAGACATGATCATTAATCCCAAATGTGTAGGTTGCTAGGGACAGACAAGATTGGAAGAAGCTACCTCTGGGAACCTAGAGCCTTCTTTCTGAGCTTGCACTTTCTTTCTCCTGTTACACTGTATTTATTACCTTCATTAAAGTCTTACATGGGAACAAGCTGGGAACCATGTAAGTCCCTTCATTACTGAAATCTGTGACACCGTTACAATTCGGTCCTTCAATTTTCTAATAGTATGAAAGCAGAGAGGGTTCATACTTTATCTCCTGCTGAGGAAATATAATTGAGGTTATTGATGGTTCTGTGGAAAATAAAAAATGCAAGGAGAAAGTCTGTCTGTCCTTGTAATCCTACGAAGTCAATGACACTTCATACCTTTCCTCCAACCTCACAATTTATTGTTGCGTCCTGTTTTGGATGTTGCCTAGTACAAATGGAATGTTTTTTTAATTTTTTTTATTTATAATAAATTTTACAACTTTGTAATCTCAAGGATTTGCGCCCCCACCTTCCCCGCCCTTCCTCCCCTTTCCCTCCTGCTCAAAGTTGTGCACTTCAGTTTGGTGCTTAGCTTGTTTTGAATTTTCCTCAAGGCTTTGTTTTTTTCACTATATCCCATATATTAGTGAAACCATTTGATTTCTCTCTTTTTCTTTATGGCTTGTTTCTGCTAATATGCTTTTTTCAAATATATCCATTTTGTTATGAAATCGTTGAATTTGTCACTTTTAAATGATGAGTAATAATTCCATCGTGTATATATATATATATATATATATATATATATATATATATATATATATCACATTTTTTTTCATCCAGTCATCCATTTGGGGGCATTTAGGTTGTTTCCATGACCTTGCAATTATAAATTGTGCTGCAGTAAACATCCGTGCATAGGTGTCCCTTTGTACCCACATTGAGGTCTCTTTTGGGTAGATTCCCAAGATAGCAATTGCTGGGTCAAATGGTAGTTCCATTTTCATTAGCTTGAGGGTCCTCCACACTGCTTTTCATAGTGGTTGAACTAGTTTACATTCCCACCAGCAGTGTATAGTGTTCCTTTCTTTCCACATCCTCGCCAGCAATTCTTGTTGCCCGTTCTTTGGATGTAGGCCATTCTTACTGGTGTAAGGTGGTATCTCATTGTGGTTTTGTTTGCATTTCCCTTATTACTAGCGACATTGAGCAATTTTTCATGTGCCTGTTGGCCATTTGTATTTCCTCTTTGGAGAAGTGTCTTTTTAGTTCTTCTCCCCATTTTTTGATTGGGCTTTTTGTTTTGGTTTTGTTTAGTTGTGTTAGTTCCTTGTGGATCTTCATTATTTGGATATGCTAATTCACTAGAGTCATCCCTAATCACCAATGGCTTATCTTGATCTTTTTTTTCTTTTTCTCTAATAGAACTGTCATAATATGATCATAATCTGATTGATTACTGCACACAGTAAATTGACACAGAAACTGTAGTAGTTCTACGCTTTCTCAAAATATTAAATGTCTAACTATTCAATGAATCAGAAATGTGACTCCTAGTTATTTTTTTCCAAAAAGTCCATATCCATAATTGCATTCTACATACTGAAAACAGTCTATCAATATCAAACATTGGTAAAACACATATGTATTACAAATTGCCCAGATTTTTTACATCTATTTAAGTCAGACTAGAGATCATTTTTCTTTTTCATGCACATGAAGCATAGTCACATTTGAAAAGGTCTAAATGCTAGTGTAAAATTCCAAAATGTTGGTAGAGAGCTGGAAAACAGTATTTCAAATATTAATGTATTTTCAAAAAACATGAATATTACTTATAAGGAAATTATGTTTTAGACTAGAGGACCATGCAGTTCCTATCTGTAAATTTGTATCACATTTTATGTATATATATATATATATATATATATATATATATATATATATACATACATATATATATATGATTGGGTGTATATATATATATATATATTTGGGTGTATATATATTATTATTGTGCCCTCATTTGAATTATTATTTTCAAACATAACTAATAAAATATGTTTTGTTATTAGTTGGGTGGGTTTTTGATTTCCTCTCTCATAAAGTAGTGTTAGTATATTCAAATCCATTCACTACAAAGCTATCTGATATATCATATGAATTACTACATAGATTGTGAGAGAAAGCAAGTAACAAAAAATCACTAAAAATACATGAAAGTAACTGTTTTTCGTTTTGTCATGATTATTTAAATATCATGAAAGCATTTCTGAAAAAAACCTTTATATAACCGTAAGCACTGTATTAGTGGATACTTTTTTATTGTATCAAATTAATTTTCTTATATAATTCTTTGGGGCAATATTTGATCTCTTCCCTCATCCCTGTAGTCCTCCCACCACCATGGCCCCTATGACCCATCACCACAATCCCTTGTGCTCTGCCCTCCCCTATTTTGGTCCCTGTCCCTGCATATCTCCTGTGTTAGCAGTTTTTGTAAGTCTTCAATTAAGTCAAAGGTATATTCCTGATGTTTATGCATACACAAAAAGGTATTTTTTGAATGTCTCTTTTGGTTTCTCTGCTAATTTCATCACCAGTGATTTTTATCTCCAATATCTATGAAAGGTAACTTTATAGTTCACTGTCCCACATGCTAACCATTTAATCTTCACAAAACTGTGATAGAGGCACAATGAGTCATTTTATAGATAAAGAAACAGACATAGAACAGGACTTACAACACAGAGTTTCCAACAGCCCTAGGAAATCAGCACTCATGTTCTAATTTCAGCCATAACATTTACCAGATGTGTCATCTGGGTGTTTTAAATTTTAGCTCCTCAGCTTCATTATCTTTAAAAGATGATTATTTATCCTCTTGACACCAGCAAGCAATGCTAGCTGTCTATCCTCACCAAGACATTAGGTGATTGGAAATATTTATTTTAATGCTTGGCCAAATGCTGGTACTTTTAAACAGGTGCAAAATGGAGGGGGTGGAGGTGAGGTGGTTGTAACTTCCTTAGGAGGCTTTTGTTTATTTGTTGACATCTTATTGATTGAAAGATTTTCCTCAGCCTCAAAAACAATGAAACTTAGAAGTGTTATTTAGCTCAAAGCAGAAACTTAAAAATTCCAAAGTGTTACCAATTTTTAAGCAAGGTTAGTTTTTAATAGAATGCGTTCGTCAGGAAAAGAAAATTCCAAATTCACCATATATGTTCTATTCTCTTATTTGGAAAGTGATTTTAGCTGAATTTAAAGAATAACAACATACAGTAAAAACATTGAGTTAATTTATTTAACTAATTATGTACTATGTTTCAGAAGAAAAAAATTTGGTCTGTGATTATTTTTTCTCAAAGAGCAAGTTGTAAGTTTTACCAAATTGAAAACTGTATTAGAGAAAGTATATCTGTGATTATTTCAGTTTATTTTGTTTCTTTCATTGTAATTTTTTGCACAACAAGAATTTTAAAAATTTTCCAAATTTTTATTCTTTGACTTACAGGGTGTTACTATTTAGTGACAATATTGACCTTAATTTTTCCATGTACTTCTAAAGGCAATTTCAGGTGTCTTTGAATTTATTGACCAGAAAGTGCTTAAATATGAAATGTTAGCTTTCAGTTTCTTATAAAATTTGACAACATTATTGAAGTGCTGATTTCAGGTTATGTTATTGTAAATCTGACTTTAAAATAACTTCACTGTACTGAATATATCAAATCCTCAAATGTTTAAATATACAAATTATTCAGAATTATGTACCACCAGAGTCCATATTTAGGCTTATTCCAAAGAATAAAACAGCTAGTCTTAATTGCTCTTAATTTATAGCTCTTACATATTTTTTCCCCAAACAAAGGTCTCACATATTTTTGCTGAGCCAGACTACTAAATACATACAGAAGCAAAAACAAAGAGAAAAATAATTTCCTTGACATATTCAAACAGTGATGTTTCCAGGGTGATGAGCTTAGATGCCCAGATAAGGTAGGGCCAAAGGTGTGTGTTGTGTGCCAGGTAGGATGCTTTGTAGAAACCCAACTGAATTATTCCTGCATCTGTCTTCTGTTGTACCTGATTTTGTTACCAGCTTTCATTTGACTCCATTGAGGAATGGGAGCATTTTGCTTATTTCTTGGTCATTAATTGCTTAAATCTGGCAAACAAATAGTTTCCCTGATGAGTTTGTCTTTACATTAAATTTATTTTTGACATAGTCAACTGTATATATTTAGGGAGCAGTGACTGTAAAGATATCATAGTAGGCCATCTTACATAGGTGAAAATTCTAAGGTGTTTAAAATACAGAGATTGTGCATAAGTCATGTATACTTATAGCATCAACATTCAGAAAACTAAAACAATTATCAAGAAAATTTAATGATGTTTGAATCTCATCTAAATTTGCATCATTTAAATATCCAATTCTTGTTTTTTGATATCTTAATTATAATAGGCATAATTAAGAAATTAGCATTAAAATGTTATGCAGTTAAGAAGTTTTATACACATGCAATAGCATGCTTCATTTAGATAATTAAATAACCCTTCTTTCAAGAACAGTTACTCATGTCCTCTTGCCATTTGTATCTATTGAATAGATGCTTAAATCCAGGCAGAGAATTACCCCATAAAATCTTTCATGGAAAAATATAGTCACACATATTGACCCACAAGTGGAATTTTTACCATAAAAGAGAGTTGAACATACACATGCTATGTTTCATTCTTCTCTAAGAAATGGACAAAAACAAACAAACAAAATAACTACCAAGCCATTTCTACACTATTCAAAGGAAAAATGATTGAATTCAGAGAGGGTTAGTAATGTAATCCATCAATTATTTAATATTGAGAGTAGCTCCAAGCAATACATCAACCTTTTTTATAATAAATAGAAAAGGAGAAAAACAAATTGATAAGACTTTCTTTTTGAAATTCTCTTTTCTTATCTAAGATGATTCATTTTCACACCTTCAAAAGAAATAGATTAAGCATAGTGGGTAGGTATCATCAGGGTGATGATGTTAATATAATAACCTTTATTACTAGAGAAAGGAGATCTTACAGTTATTTTTGTGTTTTAATTAATATATAAATTATTAGAAAATAATAAACCTCAGAAACATTAAAAATATAATTAACTCCTTAAGAAAGTCATTATATCTTTATAAAAGATAAAATAGTGCAAGTCTATAAAAGCTAGACATGACTGTTATTAAATCAGTCCCCTCATCTAGATTTATGATCTATTTTTTAAAAAATTAAAAAGCCATTACAGAACATGTTAATATATTTTAGAGTAACATAGGTATACAGCATACACCGAACCTGTATCTGAAGTGCTTAGTGGTAAAATTCAGTGGTTCCTAAAATATACCAGGATTTCTCTAAGTTTTAAACCCTTATATGAAATCTCAAGAGTTTGTATTTTTGCTATTTAATCCATACTCTGGCAATTAATTTCCATCATTAGATATTTCCCTAGAATGTAAATGGAAAACCAACCTGTCCAGGATAAAATTGATGGTAGACTTAAAATGAATAATACAAGTAATAGTAAGTTACATTGGTGTCAGTTATAGAACTTTTGTGCATGAAAGTTTTCGTTACTCTGATAGTCTAAATTAAGATTAGTCATGGATTCTTCAAAATTGTTTTATTATTATAATATAAACTCCAAGTCTTTTAGAAAATGCCCTGAAATGATGGCTTATCTACATTTATGCATTATAGACTGCAATTTTAATAAGTATGTTTGGAGTTTGTTGGGAGTCAGATATCTGTCTAAAGTAACATTATAGTATGTGAACATTAACACAGTTGGAAGATGAACCCTGAATATCTTTAAATAACACCTATTCCTGTGTATCTTTACATCACAACATTTAAGTTTTACTTTATAAATATGCTATTTGATTTAAACATAGTGGCTGTGGTTTGATTTCGGGTGGGAGGGAGAGGTGAGAATTCTAGCACTGGAGTTTGATTCAAACAAATGTTATGAGACATTTTTTACCCAGAATTACCTGAAGTTTCTCAAGAAGAAGGTGATGTGTTACAATGAAGTTGGAGAAGGAAAAGTTAGGAGAATTTTTATGAAATTATTCCCTCTGCTCCTTCTTCTACATTTTGCTGTTGGTCTTAACATTTGAGCAAAGATGCAATTCAAGACAGTGGACTGAAATATCACCTCACTGTGTACAGTGGTAGTCTCCACTGCGTATTCTGAATTTTAGTGGACATTACTGCCCATCTTTGCTTCACCATGTCTTTTTAAATTTAATTTTTTTTAGTGGATTGCACACACAGATAAATAGGTAGGCAGATAGATAGATAGATAGATAGATAGATAGATAGATAGATAGATAGATAGATAGATAGATAGATAGATAGATAGATAGATAGATAGATAGATAGATAGATAGATAGATAGATAGATAGATAGATAGATAGATAGATAGATAGATAGATAGATAGATAGATGATAGATACATAAATAGATACATAGATAGATACATAGATACGTATATAAATAGATACAGATAGATACATAGATAGATACATAGATACAGATAGATACATAGATACAAAGATAGATGCATAGATACATAGACAGATACATAGACACATAGATATTTAGATAGATAGATAGATAGATAGATAGATAGATAGATAGATAGATAGATAGATAGATAGATAGATAGATAGATAGATAGATTGATTGATTTTGCATCATTTTCTACCTCAAAGTTCTCCCCTCCTTATCACCCAGGAACCAAGTTAAGATGGTTCAACTAGGCCGGGCACAGTGGCACGTACCTGCAAGTGACAGCTAATGGAGTTGCGGTGGGGTCTGGGGATCGCAGTTTGAGTCCTGCTCAGCGCAACACAGCCAGACCTAGTCCCAGAAAAGCAGCTGGGCGTGGTAGTACGTGCCTGTAATCCCAGTTACCTGGGAAGCTGGACTGGGGATTGGTTGAGTTCATGTTGCCACAGACAACATGAGCTGTGGTTCCATGGGCAAAAAAAAAAAAAAAAAAAAAAAAAAAAAAAAAAAAAAAAAAAAAAAAAAAAAAAAAAAAAAAAAAAAAAAAAAAAAAAAAAAAAAAAAAAAAAAAAAAAAAAAAGTTGGTTCAACCATATCTTAAATCAAATGACAGACTTGCTTATTTTATATATTAAAAGTTCTGTATAGTACTGTTTAAGATTCTTAGGGAAAATTAATATGTAAACAATATTGGCATGTTGTCTTTCCATCCCTCATATTGCTGTTGCTCTTTGGAATTTGCTATTACTCCTTTCTAATTCAGCATCAATTAATTTAGATCAGGTGATTTTTCTCTCTCCCTCAGTGGTTCAGCAATTCCTAAAATATACCAGGATTTCTCTAAATTGGTTCTTGATAAGGTGAAAACCATCTTAGATTTTTGCAGTAATATATAGATTGAAAACCCTAGATATATTTAGAACCAAAACTTTGACTACCAATAATATACTCAGCTCAAAACTGCCAGTTTCATTTGTCATCAATGTCATATTGCATATTTCAGTGTCACCATGAGAACGTCAGTCCAAACTACCACTAATATCTTATTCATAGGTAGAAACACAGATTTTTTTCCATTAATGTTTCATATGAAAATATATTAACAGAATACTTGGCATCTGGTAAGCAGTTAATCAATGCAGATACATGAATAAACAAGTATCCATTTTTAAGCTGTGAGCATCAACTGATCCAATTGCAATTGTAAGGGCTCTATCTATGTCCTCACTCTACATTATATATTTTTATCAAATATCTCTTTTACACTTAGTCATGCCAGGCAAAAATATAATGACTTATTTGACTCCCAGAAACTACATATTTATTATTCTCATAGTGTATGAGATAAAAAGGCTAAGCAAAGTTAACTTGCTCAAAGTCACATCTTGCTGCAAAAAAATTTGGATGCACTTTGCCCTACTTGAATCAGATTCTAACGTTTTCTATAATTTGTCCACATTCATTCAGAAGAGTCACTGCAAAGCCTCATTTCTTCCTTTCTCTATTAGCTTTCTACACTCTAGTCATATCTGTACTATCTACTAGGCAACATTTATCACAGACTCTGGTATCACACACTGTAGAGTTCTTCAAACCAGTAAATATATCAAAAATTAAATAAAAATATGTGTTTCTACTGATATACACAAAATTGTCAAGAGAAAGAAACTTAGGTTCAAATCTCTCACTTAAGGGTGACTACAAAAAAGTCACAATCTCAACTTTAAAATCTTAACTCTGAAATAAGGGACTTAGCCCAAACATGTTTCTTTGTAAATTTTAGTGTGGGTTTAAATAACCCTGTATGCTTAAGAAAAGCCATTTAACTTTAGGTCAATTTTTTAGAAGATTACTTGGGTTTATAGCATAGATAGAAGTGCAACGAATAGTATCTTCATTTTAGAACAGGGACTAACATAATCTTTAAAGTATTTTTGTTAAAATAACATTGCATAGCAATATTTTCTAATGCATATTCATGATTCATTAAAATCAACCTATAGATACATACTACATGCAATTCACCACTCAATTTTAACCCCATAATTATGTTATAAGTTAGTGTGAATATATGGAATCATATAAAAGTTAAAGAAAAATTGTGCTTACATATATATTTGATATTTGTATATCAGAAGGTTTAAATTCATTTGTACTTAAGTGCTAATTGCATTTATAATCTTAATTTTATCGTACCTTTATGCAGATTAATCAAAGTAACTCAACTTTGAAATAGTACAGTGATTGTTCTAAGAAATGTAGCAGAAAAGTGTTATTCAAAAGTGATATTAAAATTTATGAGGATGTGCAGATTAAAGTGGAAAGACTCCTCATTAAATTATAGAAAAATGGCTATTTGTTGTAATGAAGTTGGCTTCAGATTTAATTATAATGCTAAATTATTATTGAAATAAAGGTCATAATCATAAAATATAATTGAAAGGAGTTTGTTATCTTTTACCCTAAGGTGCTGTTTCCATCTCAATGTATATGCCACATACTTGATAATAAAGCATAAAATTAATAACATTTTATTTGATGGATAAACTGGGAATATTACAATTTTGCACTTAAAAACAAAGTGTTTTTTTAAAGTTCCCTTTTATCTCAGTCTTCTATTTACTCTCTTCAATATATACTCCAGCAACTTATCATTTATGTAGTAATATGGGTCTCTAGAATTAATGGAATCAATACAGTTAAACTCTCTGTTATCAAAATGTCCTTTTATAACTAGTCTACAATGTAGCATCTCTGATTTAAATAAAAGGTTATTTAATACTATTAGTAGTTATGTTCCATGTGTAGCACATGATATCATAACATCTGTGTCTACTACATTATAATCGCCACCAACAATTGAGGTTTTACTCACCATCTTACTATTGACACATCAACCCAATTCTCCTGCCTTATTCCCCCCCTCCCCTTTGGAAGTCACCACTCTATTCTCAGAATCTAAGAATTTGTTTCATTTGTTCTTTTGCTTCATTTATCTTTTACATGTGAGTGATGTCACATGGATTTTTCTCTCTGTAATTTATTTCACTGATTCTAATATCCTCTGGGTTCATCCATGTTGCTGCAAATGGCAAGATGCAATGTTTACTTTTTTAAAATAGCACAGTATATTCCATTGAGTACACATCATATCCTCATCCATTTAACTATTAGTGAGAAAAGTAAGATTTTTTAAAATTATACCTTACTCTAGCCATCATTTATCTTCTATGTAGACATCCTTATGGTACATTCAGTTGGAGTCATACAGTTGAAAAACATAGAGGAATACTATCTATATTAACTTGTGAGTAAAATAAACACCAGTTTCTCATTTCTATAATAACTAAGGCTGCTGTTCTTTGGCCTTTAGTATGAAAGGGGAGAGAACATAGTATATTTAAAGATTCATAATCATCATAAAAGTTTTTAGCTAAATAATGATGGGGGAATATTACTAAAATCCACTATATTCCTCAGTTGTCAGTTAAGTAGGATAACAATAATAAACTTTGGCATTATTTCTACATGCAATCTATAAAATCTATGTAAGCCAGAAGTCATGAACCAAGAGTGCAGAATAATACTTGCTATTCATATCGGGTACAGTAATTATGTATTTTAATTTTTTTGCCAATTAAAGTGTGTTATTCAAGCAGAAAGAGTCATTTCAGACAATATATACATACAATGAAACAAATGTACTAGGAAAAATCAGTAAATTCATAGTTTAATGAATCTCAAATGTGCAGATTGGAAAGTTGGGAGGGAAATGATAATACAATAAAATAATGAATATGGAAGTTTGAAAATTGTACTTTCCTTATTTGACATTGTTGGCCTTAGCATGAAGTAAAAAAAAAATATTTTTGGTAAATTGAAGTTACTGTCATTGCAGAGATGCAAAAAGATTGTAATAAATCGCTCCCTATCTTTTATAAGGGACATTCTTTGAGTTGCTGATCTCAGCTCATAGCTATTGATTGCTCTAAATCCTTAAACTGTAGGAACTTTCCAGGACTTTCTGATGTTACAGTCTGCAGTAACATAAAATCATTCATCATTAATATAAATTAGAAGGAACCAAAGGGAATCTTTACCAAGTCAGTCTATTTTATTACAATTGCCAAAGCACCAAAGAAATATGTATTCTTTAATATAAAGTTGCATTACTCAGTATGCAACTAAGTGGCTGGAAATTTTATGTATCATTCTTAGTAGCAGTATATATTTTCTGATTGCAAAATTCTTTAAAGAAAAAAATGCATGTTCAATCCACGTTGACTCAAAAGTAATCAAATGGTAACTTAATCAAGGAGGCATTTATTTGAGAATACTAGTCATGATCTGGGACCCCAGTCAAGAATCAGTGCCAAGAAATGTTAACCAGGGACAGGGCACAGGGCGTTTAAAAAAAAAAAAAATAGGTGACGTGACCTAGATAATCTTAGCCATGTGTATGAAGTTTGGGGTTATTTCTCGGGGAACTTCTGAGGAATTTTGAATTGTGGGGGGTCTTCATAGCAAATACCTATGTCCTTTCATATAGTCTTCTGTAAGCAGCTATCAGTCTACACCTGGTAGGGTATCTTGGTCAATATTGGAAGTTGAATCAGCCTGCTTACTTTTCATCTTGATATCTCATCAGCGCAGTCCATCACAAGATGGTGTCTGTTTGATTCCAAGTGGATTCTATGACTAATATGTTCATTTTCAAGTATCCCTTCTTTATTTGTAAAGGGATTTCATTTTCAGTGATAATTGATGCATTTTAAAGAGATAGCATGGTAGCATATGTCTGAAGAACTGGAGTGCTAATTTTCTTAATTATATGCAATTTTGTAAATGAATATTTACTCAAAACTCAAAGTGAAATAAATCTTCACCTCACCTTACCAGTTTCTAACAGATCCTTTTATATTGTTGGTTTTTCTCTAGCCTAGAATGTTAGCCTGCAGTCAGCTCAGTCTACGAAGAGACTGACGGTTTTCATATCACAGAACACACTATGAACAATACTCCAACATAGGGTTGTCAGTGGTAAAACCATGGAGGTGATTTGTGCAAACACCCAAGTGTTGTTAGGAAGAAACTTCCTCATCTTGTCACATTGCTCCCAATATGTGTGAGCTTGGACACCCTCTAAGAGAATTAATTCACCAGAGTTTCAGATGGATTGGGCAAGACTCTATTAGAAGCTTGCATGTGAAAGCACCAGTCCTTGAAAGGACAAAACAGGCTCCTGGAGGGAATTAGGAGGTGATGTGGAAAGGGCAGGGCTGCAGACTTCTTAGTTTGAGCAGAAGATCTAACCTTCCAACTCTGCGTGCAGACTCTTGGCTCTCTGCAGCCAGGATACCACGAGACACTTATTTATTAGGATCTAATACATTTTAAGTCGGAGGGCAGTAAAAAACCTAAATATTAGAAGAGTATTGTTTGATATTCCCATTCAGGAGAACAGTTTCTTGAAAAGAGATTAGGAGGCAGAGGTGTCCTTTAAACAAGAGAAATCATATAGAAAAGTGGCGAAGAGGATCTCAGACATTCTTTTCCAACTTATATTTTTGCTTGGAGCTAAAGGAAAAGAAAACATGTAATTAGTTGCTAATTGTGTGGTTCAGATAAAAGCTACAAAGTAGCCTATTAATGAGGGTAAAATCAATGTGAATCAAGTCATTAGGGAAAAATTAGCTCTTTTACATAAATATGCACCAGCATTGCCTCAGGAATAGGAAAAAGTTCAAGATGAGCAAAATTGTTTGATTTCTATAAAAAGATGACTAGCAAAAGTGCATACTTAAAAACTGGATAAGTACAATAAGGTAACATTTTTCAAATTTTGCCTAAACAATCTCAAGTGTTTACTTATGTAACTCTCTAACGTTGAAAAATACAAATCAAACCTTTTTTGAAAACATGCAATTCTAATATACACATTTATTTCCAAGTCAAATGTCTCATGAGGATAATTTGTCATTTTTTTCAGGATGCTGTTTCTCAAAATACTGAAAATAAATGTATGTTTTAATTCTTTTGTGAGGGAACTTTTTTATTATAATGGTTTTCATCAATTCTTTTCAATAGCAGAGATTCCCCATCTACTCTCTATCCAAACATATGTTTACCCTTCATCCCATTATCAACATTACTAACCAGAACTGCATTCAAAATATAAATAAGTAAAGTATTATTAACACATCATAATCACCAAAATCCGTTGTTTGCTTTGGAGTTATCAAGAATTTACCAAGGATTATTTTAGGATTACCTTAACAAGTATCATATTGACTATTCTCTCTTTACTGTCTAGCCTTATAGGTTTGGACAAACATAAAACATCTTTATAACATCAGGATAACTGTTTTCCTCAAATTTGCCTGTATTCAAACTGTTCATCTCTCCTCACCCACAGTGCCTCTAGAAATCGCAGATCTCTTTATTATTTCCATAGTTTTGACATTTCCAAAATGGCAGAAATTGTTGCAATAGTTGAAAGAGCTGAAATCTTTCAGTATGGGCCTTTTTCAGATTGGTGTCTTTCATTAATAATATACATGTATATTCTCAGTGTCTTTGTGACGTGGTAGTTTTGTTGTTTTTTTTGTTTTTGTTTTATTGTTTTGTTTTTGTTTTATTAGCAATGTCTGGATGTAGGAGAATTTTTTCTTTACTTTTTTTCTTTTATTAATCCAGCCATGTACTTAAGGACACATTGGCTTCCAAGGTGGTGATAAATGCTATAAAACATCCATGTTCAAATTTGTGTGTGAACATAATGACTTTTAAACACTTTGTTGAAATTATTTATATGGTAGGGTAGGGGAGTGTTTAATTTTGTGAGAAGCTTCCAAGTACTCTTCTGAAGTGGGTGCATCTATTACATTCCACTTGTATCGTATGTTGGCTACCTGGGTTCACAACTTGCCAACATTTGGCATTGTCTGTGTTCTGAATTTGGGTCTTCCTGGTGCTGTGTGTATAGTCATGTCTTCTGTTCCCACTAACATATAAATCTGAGTAACTTTTCACATGCTTATGTGTATCTGTGTATTTTCCTGGTGATGTACCCTTCATCCTTAGTCCCATTTTTAATTGGATGGCTTGCTTTCTTACTGTTTAATTTTTTTTTTACTTTTATGTATGTTAAGATATATATGTCAATGAATTACTTTTTCCTTGAATTGTGATATTATTGGTGTGTACCTAAAATCACTCTTACTATGGCCAAAAGCTTTTTCCTTTTCCTTTTCTTTATTTTGATAATTATTTAGGAGTTTTATAGTTTTATTTTACATTCAATTTATTTTATGAAGTATGTAAGGTCTTTGTCTAAATTTATTTTTGTTTATTTCTGTGTGACTGTTCATTTGTTTCACAGCTATGTTGGAAAGATTGTCTGCTCATTAGAATGACTTTATCAAAGATCATTGACTGTATTTATGGAATTCTGTTCTCTGTAATTAATCTGTGTATCCATTTGTTCCACAGTTATAATGTCTTGATTAGTCTAGCTTTATAGTAAATTCTGGCACAAGGTAGTTTTAGTTCTGTGTTCTGTCAATGTTGTCTTATCTACATGGACTATTGTATCTATCTATGCAAAACCCAGAATTAGTTGCCATTATCTATAAATTAATGACTTTTATTAATCTATAAATTAATAACATCTTGATAACTCCAAGTCTTCCCTTTTTTAAACACAGACTATCATCCCATTCATTTAACAATTCTTTATTTTTGTCCAGTAGAGTTATGTAGTTTTCCTTTTATAGATTATGTACTTTTTCTTAGGTCTATACCTAATTGTTTAATTTCAGAGAATACTAATGATGATTTCATTTTTTTTTCAAACTCCTGAATATTGCTCGCACAGAGGGAAGTTATTGAACTTTGTGTATTAATGGTGTAACCTTCATACTTACCATCACTTCTTATTTAATCCAGGACCATTTTGTTGTTACTGATTTCTTTAAATGCCAACCAAGTTTGATTTCTCTTTTTTCAATCTATTTATCTTTCATTTCCCTCTGACCTACAGTAAAATCCCTCATGAAGATAGTTGTTCATCTTTGAGTTAGTTGTTGGTAAGGAGTGGTGAGAGTATCCTTGCCTGAGGACATCCTTCCTCTTATGTTAATGGAAAAACTTCCTGTTTCTCACCACAAAATCTGGTATTAACTGTAGGGCATTTTGAAGATAGTCTTTGCCAAACTAGGACATTGTCTTCATTTTTAGTACTCATATATTTTGTTTTCATAGATATGAACTATATTATTCAACATGCTGTGTGAAATGTAGTTGATATTATTTCCCCAGAAACTACTTTTTTTGTCATTACATGGACAGAAGTTGCTTCTTGTGATTTTTTAAAATTTTAATAGTTACATTTTTTTCATTTTGGGTATTGATTTTTCATTTGGATTCATAACAAGATGTGATTTAGGTTGTTTCAGTTTGTTTTCTACTGAATTCCCAGATCACAATACAATGTCTGGCACATATGGAAAAGTAGAATTTTTTTTTTCTTAAGTTTTCTCTTGAACCCTGGATCATTTAGGAATAATTATAAATTCACAATTGAATTTGTTTTTTTTTGTTTGTTTGTTTGTTTTTTGTTTGTTTGTTTGTTTTTGAGACTAGGTGTCGCTATTTTTGCCTGTGGAACCGCAGGCTCTCGTTGCCCGGGTTACCACGGACTCAAGCCATCCCCAGCCTCAGCTTCCCAGGTAGCTGGGATTACAGGCGTGCGCCACCACGCCCAGCTGTTTTTTTTGGAACCAGGTCTCACTACGGGCCCCAGGCGGGACTCGAACCACGATCCCTGGCCCCGGCCGCTTCATAGGCTGAAGCTTACAGGCACGAGCCACCGTGCCCGGCTTACAATTGAATTTGTGACAGTAGTCAATCCTGCTGAATGAACGGGGGCATGCAAGTTGTACCTTTAGATAATGTCTGAGCCACATGAATTGGATGCATCTGATTATTACAGTGAAAATGTTTATGACATGATAAGTGTCATATTCCAGTGTTTTATATAAAAGACCTGGAACAAAATCAGGAGAGGTTTTAGATAATCTGGGTCTTTAGGGATTCCTAGTTTTTAATGGATCTTTATAGAGTACATGAAAACCGTTTGAAAAAATGGCACAGATATAATTGGAAAGATATGAGAAAAACCTGTGGTTTCTCTAGAAGAAAGAACAAAATATTGTATTAATGTTTTAGAGAACGACTCACTATTAATGAATATTTCAGAGTAAATCAGATTGATTTTCAGGATGAGGGACATAGTATATTGGAATAAGTTTATTTTCTAGCTATAAACAGATTATTATTAACACTCTCCTACTAAATTCCTCATTTCTCAGGTTTTATTTATCATTTACATCTATTTTGTCATTAGACAACTCTGGGGTCTGCTGAAGTCAATGATATAAAAGTATTTGCAATCTTAATTTCAGTTATATGTTATATTCAATGGAACAAATTTATTTATCATCACTCAATTCCATTTCATTTATTCAAAATTCTTAAGGCATGACCTCTTTATTATTAAAAGCTCCTTGACTAGCCGGGCACTGTGACTCGTGCCTGTAAGCTTCAGCCTATGAAGTGGCCGGGGCTAGGGATCGCGGTTCCAGTCCCGCCTGGAGACCTAGTTCCAAAAAAATAGCTGGGCATGGTGGTGCGCGCCTGTAATCCCAGCTACCTGGGAAACTGAGGCTGGGTATTGCTTGAGTGCTTGAGTCTGTGGTACACCGGGCAACGAGAGCCTGCTGTTCCACGGGCGAAAATAGCGAGATCTAGTCTAAAAAAAAAAAAGAAAAGAAAAGAAAAGAAAAGAAAAAAGCTCCTTGACTAGGTTAAAATTTATTTTGTTATATCATATTTGAACATAAAATGGTTTAGCTAAATTAACAAGTGCTAGTGGATTTATCTTACCATGGAATCTGTTCCTGTAGTTATTTTCTGTCTGAGAATAATACCACAGAAATAATACTAGTTTTTATGCTTATCAGAAAAAAAGCCAAAGTGTCTAATTTGCCATTTACAAATGTCCAACGACAGAATTTTAAATATTCATTTTAATAAATATGTTCTCTTTTGTACAAGGGATCTAATAAATGATGATATTTATAAACCACATATAAAAGACAACTGTTCTCATAGTATGTGTGTTCTATGTGTGCAAGTATCACTAATATGGAGTGTTAGAGCAGATAAAGGTAATTTATGATAATCGAAACAAAATTAATGTGTTCTATTTGTAGATGACAGGAGAACAAGGCTTAACTGGAAGGAACGTGAGTTAGCTTTGAAAATATAAAAAGGTTTTTCTTCTTCCCAGAGAACTGTGTGTATTCTGTGTCTTCTGATATAAATTATATGCCACATTGAAAGGATGTGCACAGGTAAACCTAAGAGCATGTCTCAGTTTACACATGTTAGAACAGTGAAAGCAGAATCTTCATTTTTTAAAATAATTTCCAGTTGATAAGTGTGTCATAATTGTCCCACCACTTTCTCATCTAGTATCCATGACAGTTCTCCAATAATAATTCCCAGTAGATAGAGAAATTAGCACTTAATCTGTAGAAGCAAAACTAAGTTATATTAAAAAATAAGATGGTATTCTAAATATTCTGATAGAATAAGCAGTTTATATAAAAAAAAGTTTTGGATCAAAAATTTAATTGCCCATGAAATTTTGCTTCAATTTAAACACAAAGTGTTTACAAGTAAAATTTTTAGAAATGAAAAAAAAAGTTCTAAAAATGTAATTTATGATAGTTGTGGGCAATGACTACACTTTTCTTTTTTTGCCATAAAAACTGATCACAGATGAGAAGTAAAAGCATTTATTTGCTGAGTAAGTAGAGATGTTCCTATCCTGTGTAACATCATTCTGATAATACTTACCAGAATATTTACCACAAATGCTAAATGACTGTATTAAGTAGCAAATATTTCCCATGTTGTAATTTGACCTAATCTTACACTTCCAAAGATAATTGATTGTCTTTTATTTTCACATACTAATTTTGCATTATCATTATTATTTGGAAAGGGAATTTTGTACTTCAAATTTCTGATAGTTGTGAGTTTCAAAGTTTTGAAAATCTTCATAATTTTCAATTCTATCAATATCCCTTAAGGTAACTTTGAAAAAATTGAACTCATAGTGATTTATACATAACTAAAGACAAACTCCAACAAACAAATGCTGTGTGTATAATAAGAAAATTAATGATTTTCTAGAAAGAAGATTATACAGGAGTGAAAATAAAGTACAGCTAGACTACAATACTAAGGATAAAACTTGGAATCATAATGTTAGTTATTAATGCTGTAAAAGTATTTTCAAAAATGGCATTTTAAAAACATAAAAAATATAAAAACAAGAAATGTTTATAAAAACAACAAAATGGTGATTATTAAAGCTATCACTGGTTAGGAAAATATTCTTAGTAGTATCAAGCAGATTTAGATATTGAAATATTTAGAAAACAAGAAAACACTAAAAAGATATTAATTAATTGATTATATAAGTATGAAGTATTTACAACTAAATGCCAATTAATGTTTTGAAGTTCATAAGCTATAAGACAAAATATTGTATTTAATGCTTGAATAAATTTGTATAAACTTGACTGATTTTAAGGCAAATCACATTGAAAGCATAATTAGGAATTTCATGATCTCCTTATGAAAGCTCTTTTGCAGTTATTCTTATTCACAAAGTATGCATGTTTTAGCGTAGTTACACTTAGAATAAACAAATGTTTAGCCCTCCCTTTTTTCCTAAAGATAGTGGTATGTCTATTGACATACTTTATTATTAGCTTCTAATTAGCTTTCATTTTGCATAGCTGTGAATCTCATTTGAATAAGTTCATTATTTTGTTGCCAGAAGAAACAAAATTTAATTTAATTAGAGGTCAGTGCACTTCCAGATTGAGTTAATTAAAGATCTAATCAAGTCCCCTGGGTATAAATAGATTGTCAGTCTGAAAAATCATCACAAGGCAAAAACACTAAAATCTACATTAAAATTAATTATTTTTCAACTTAAATCTTTGTGTTTCTAGGTCCCTCCCAGCTCTATAACCTCACCAAATATTGAAACAGATTATGTCAAGATGCTCACACTGAATAATGTGCTCTATTCATAATGAATATGTCTTTATCAAGCATTTTAAAAATAAATAAGATTTAGACCTTAAATAGAAGAAATGATTTAAACAGTTACTAGACAGTTGTAACATTACAGAACAGATATTGGATTTACTCAAATATAAAAGCTTTTGCATTCTTAATGAGGTGAGAAGAGAATAAAAAACAACCTCCAAATGGGAAAAACTATTTACAAATTATGTATATGTAATGAACTTTTACACACTATATATACATAAATTTTGTTGCCTTTAATTCATATTAGCAGAAAGAAGTCAAAAAGAAAAAGACAGAAACCAAATTGTTTCACTACTATATGGGACATGGGAAAGATAAAAATCCATAAAGAAAAGTCAAAACAAGCCAACAAGCAAATTGAAGTACACAGCTGGGGGGGGGAGGGGGAGATGTTGGGAATTGTCAGGGAGGGGATGGAACTCAGAGTTCACAGAGATGTGAAATTTATATATAAATAGATTATTAAAAATAAAATAAAAACTCTCAAAATAAATAAAATATATATGACAAATGTATGTAAAGTATGTTCATCTCTGTATTGATATAAGTGAACTTTATTTAATGTTTACTGTATGTGTAGATGCCAGAGGCTTCAGTTTCCTAAGTGCCTTTGCCTCTCTAGTTTTTCTAGAAATATTTCCTTAAATATTACTTGTGTTTTGCAGGTCTTCCAGTATTAATCTCTTAATTAATTAATTAATTAATGCATTTATTATTTGTTATCATTCATTTATTTGTTAAGTGATTTATTTATTTGTCTGTTTGTTTTGCTGGAGAGCTTTTGAGTCTGTGATAAGGTATTCAGGAGGGAAAGAATCCTCTAACCTCATGAAATCTACTAATATTTGAAAGTCTGCTTCTCAGTTGTAACCATCACATATTTTTGGTGCCCCCCAACCCCCCACTTAGGTGGGGCAAGAAGCGTGGAGGGAAATGTTAAATGCTGCTCACATAAATACTTTTTTCCCAAGAAAATCAGATTATCATATTTTAAAAATTATGTTGTTTACATTGTCAATAAATACTCCTTTTCCCCCTACCAGTGAGGATCTTTTCCTCTCAATCTTTGGGAGTTCAGTGGGATTCCTGGAGATAAACTCAAGAAATTATAGAATCAACCCTTACAACTCTATTTCCTCAGGAGTGTCTGACGTGAAGTGTGTTTATTCAGTCTCCTGCAATTCATGCATATTTCCATTTTAATATTCCCACCAGTTTGTGGTTCCTGAAGTTTCTGCTCAGGGAAAGCTGCTCAGGTCTCATCCACACTCTGGATTTGTCTGTGTCTCCAAATTTCAGGGAGTGCTCTTTGTGACAGCAATTCTCTGATGACGTGAAGAAAAAAATTTAATTTTCAATTTGTTTATTATTGCCCTTGGAAGGACATTGATGGTGATTTCTAACTGTTTAACATGACAAAGCTTAAACACATATCAATAATCTTTCTCCTGTACCGTTTCCATTGGTTTACAAAGATGTCATCAATACCTTTTAATAAAACTTTCTCCTTTTTCTTCGTTTCTTAGAGTTAGCATCCTCCAAAAATGGGTTGCTTGAAACAACAAAAAAATAATTCCTTACAGCTTGGGGAATGAAAATCCAGAACCCGAATGTAAATAGACCATTATGCTCCTCATGGAGTTAGTGTCTATCCCTTGTCCCTGTCCAAGGTAGTGGCGATTGTAAATAATACAACCTCTTTGGAAGTCTTTTGAAACTTTCTTTAAAAGTGCAGCACAAATCTATCACATGATTAAGTAATTCCACCCCATGCAATCTACTCAAGAAAAATCATGCATATGTCCACACAAAGGCTCATCATATAGTAGGTTTATTCATAACTGTCAGAAAAAAAACAAACAAAACTAGATGTTTTTAAATGGCTAATGGATAAAGCAAAATGTGACTTACATATATTTCAGTTCATTTCATTGAGAATCTTATCTTCTTGGAGAGCAGTAGCAAGACAGGATGAATCCTGTTGTTACTAAAACCAAGAAACATTTTAAAATGCAAATTTACTACAAGGTAGATAGCACTTATTAAAAGCTTCAGAATTATATAATTTAATCCTTAAAACTAGAATACTCTCAAAGTTGAAGTGATTATTATTACTTCTAACTTATATATGGGAAAAATGTTGAGGATTGAATGAAAAGATAGCTGTTTGAACTAATATAAAAGGAGATATTGGTAGTTTCATCTGCTCCTTCACTATGTAATACTGATCTCAATGGATATATAAATGTCTGAATGTAGGTGCATGCATTTGGGGGAGTGATGCCTCATTTCAGAAAATATCTTTGTAATCTTAGATGTTCCCTAGGAACTTCAATTAACTCTATAATTTACAAAATTCCTCTATGATAGTGTCTTGAATAAGTGTTACTTATAATGTCCTGGGCGATGCTCTCAAAATGTTTTCTCAAAGAATTTTTTTTTATGAATAAACAGAAGTAAATTTAATATTAGTAAGCCATCTGTGATATAGTCAGTAGCATCATGCTGCTTTTAATTTGCAAATGTAGATGTGTATTTTTCCAAAGGGATATTTTACTATAAATCTTGTTATTTTTAAAAATTACATTTTTGTGTTAGTGAAATAGTAACATGGAAATGCTGGTTTGAAACTGTGTTTCATATCTCTAAAGTTGAAATTGAATGGTGATCTCATAAGAAAATCACTTATGTAGGTAACATCGCTGCATACATGTCCATAGCATTGCCACATCATAATCGGTTTTATTCTATCCTAAAACAAGTCACCTACCTCCACTGTAGATGTGAAGTAGTATTCAATAAAAGAGTACCATGCCCAAGCTCATAGTGTGGGTCAAGACACCTGTTTATGTTACCACGAAGAGTTAGGAACTAAGGGACTCAAAGGGCTTTGCCAGCAAACACCACCTCCTACTTTATTTTTACAGCAAATGGAAGCCTTCTTTTTCACACTTAGGTAGTTTGCATTCCAATGTACTGATAACCTCAAATGCAGTCACTTCTAAACAGCAGTTTTTATTGTGGAACATAAGATAAAATCATTCATGGTCTCTGTTGGGCAGCAATCCTCTCTGTCAAATATTTTGGTTCATTGTATAAACCAAATTTTAATTTAATATCTACATTGAGATGTCTTTCTTTACAGATCAATTTGTTCCATCTGAAATTAAGGAGAATTTAATACAGTATCCAATGTGTAAATTTGAAAGGAAAACACATATTATTCTCTCTAAGAATCTTGGGATTCAGCCAGTTCTTTCTAGAACACTGAAATTAAAGCTTTTCTGAAAATGATACTTTTAAAAAGAAAAATCTCATCTATTAAAAGTATGTCGGTTATTAACACTTTAAAGAGAATAAATAGTCTGAGAATAAGAGCACTGTGAAATGGCCGTTTCTGTGTTTGGCTAACAGAAATCAATACAAGTATTTTATTTTTAGACATGTAAAACTGCATTCCAACTTTTTTTTTTTTTAAAGAAACTTTGAATGATGACACTCTAAGGGTTTCTGTTGGGCAACACGATAAATCAGCTGTGTATATACTAGTTCAGCTCCCCACCCAAAATCCATTTGTACCCTTCCCCATGCAATTATCCCTTGACCCTTTTCACCTGATGATCCATGCCTCCCCTCTTTCTTTCTGGTAGCTAATTTGAGTTATAGTATAAAAATTTGTATTATTTAGTTTACTCGTCATATACATACATGTGTACATACATACACACATGGATACATACATTTGTATGTATATGTTTCATGTGTGGTATATATGTTTATATATAAATGTTTTCATGTGTTATATATGTGTATATATATTTTTGGCTATATCTATTTATTTATTTATTTATTTATTTATTTATTTTTATATATAAATTTCACAACATTGTAATCCCAGGGGTTGACCCCCCTCCCCTCCATCCCCCCCCTTTCCTCCATGCTTAAAGTTGTATACTTCAGTTTGATGCTTAGCTTGTTTTGACTTTTCCTCAAGTCTTTTGTGTATTTTTTCACTATATCCCATATATTAGTGAAATCATTTGGTTTCTGTCTTTTTCTTTATGGCTTGTTTCTGCTAATATGATTTCTTCTAAGTACATTCATATTGTTATAAAATCGTCAAATTTGTCATTTTTAGTTGATGAGTAATATTCCATTGTGTATATATATATACCACATCTTTTTCATACAGTCATCTGTTTTGGGGCATTTAGGTTGCTTCCATGACCTTGCAATTATAAATTGTGCTGCAGTAAACATCCGAGCACAGGTGTCCCTTTGTACACACATTGAGGTCTCTTTTGGGTAAATTCCCAAGAGAGCAATTGCTGGGTCAAATGGTAGTTTCATTTTCATTAACTTGAGGGTCCTCCACACACATAGTGGTTGGACTAGTTTACATTCCCACCAGCAGTGTAGTATTGTTCCTTTCTCTCTACATCCTCGCTAGCAATTCTTGTTCCCTGTTCTTTGGATGTGGGCCATTCTTACTGGTGTAAGGTGGTATCACTTTGTCTTAGTCTAATTTTCCCAGCACCATTTATTGAAGAGGCTATCCTTGTTCCAAGGTAAGTTTTTCACTCCTTTTTCGAAGACTAGTTGACTATATATGTATGGTTTTACTTCAGGGCACTCAATTCTGTCCCATTGTTATGTCTGTTTTTGCACCAATACCATGCTGTTTTAATTATTATGGCTTTGTAGTATAGTTTGAAGTTTGGAATTGTAATACCTCCATTCTCTTTTTTTCTGGTCAGGAGGCTTTTTGATATACAAGGTCTTTTGCTATTCCATATGAATTTCAGTAATTTTGGATCTCTTTAAAAAATGTCATTGGGATTTTTATATGTGTGTATGTGTGTGTGTGTGTATGTGTGTGTGTGTGTGTATACCAGGCATGAAAACATTTGATTTATTTAACTAAGCATACCACTCTTTAGGTTCAACCATGTTGTTGCAAATGCCAGGATTTCACCTTTGTTATATATTATTCCATGTGTACATAAGCTGTGTCTCCTTTATCCAACCATCTGGACACAGATCTTTTCCAGCTCTTGGTTGTTATTAACAATGTTATAGTAAACATGGGGGTGAATGTATTCCTTCAGATTTGTCTTCAGGTAAATAATAAGAGATAGGATAACGAGAGTGCATATAATTTCTATTGTCTGACTTCAATATACATATACTTATTTATTTATCTATTTATTTATTAACTCTTCATGCTGCCCTTCTTACTGACTATTCCAATTGAGGTTGCCACTAATGGTGTGCAAGGACTCCCTTCTCTCTATGACCTCTTAACACCTGTTTCTTGTCTGCACATAGTAAACATATTCACAGGCAGGTGAGACAATATCTCGCCGTGATTTCCATTTCCCTTTTAATAGAAATTATGAATATTGTTTTCATGTTCCTATTAACAATCTGTTTGTCTTCTTTGCAAAAATGTCTATTTTAATCCTGCATTTTCACAACATTTAAAAAAACACACCACTGATTTATTTTGTTTAAAAATCATAGATACTGTTTGCTATTCATTTACCATGATAATTTTCTACACCATATTTGTTCCATATAAAAATGGAAGTGGATTAATACAAATTAATTGTAGCAGTCTTATGGCTAAAATAGAAATATACTAAAAAGGTGATATAAATGAGATATGTATGATTAAGTAGACAATGTGCATTTCATGAAAAAGATGATGAAATGTATGAAGGGAAGTCTAATATTTTTGTTATCACTCCAATTCTCCATACATATTTACATATGTATATGTTTTACATATATGTATGTATAATACATGTATGTATAATACATATAGCATACATATATATATATATATAGCATTTACTCTTAGAGTTTTAGTTCTACCTAAGTGCTGTACACAGTTTATAACATTTACCATCACAGCAAGCCTGTAAGAATAGTGCATTTAAATTCTACATATAACAAGTGAGAAACCAAAGATACTTACTTTTCCATACAAGCTCACAGAGCACAAAGATGCTTCAGTAGTACCTTCCTTGCAAAACTATCTAGTGACAACTTTTTACATGGAAGCTATATAAACATCTTTAGCACAAGATTCTCTTTTAGAAGTTCTCTTTATTTTTAAATTTTATTTGCAACTTTGTTCACATCTGTGTAATTGTTGAGCCCCTGATATATGGCCCTCCCTCCCTCACTGAGGTCACTCTGACTCCCCCCTTGCTATTTGTCAGTTGGTAAAATTGTTGGTCATTGTTTGGCCCCTTGGTTCCTTCCATTATCTGGAAAATGTTCCTTTCCTAGGTGAGGACCTGAACTCCTGGGACTTGTTGGTCCAGGCTGTTTGAGTTTCTAAGAATAACTGAAGCTGTAGCCCGTTGAGCTCATTTGGGACCTCATGTAGGGGAGGTGTGTGGCATTGTTCTCCAGGCTCCTTTATTGTGACATTTTTGGTGGTGAAGTTGACAGTCTCCTTTTCTCCAACTCGTGTGGTCACTGGGATTCATGATCCCTCGTTCATGCTGGCTGCTTTCTCCATTCTGGTGTCTGCCCCATGACACTGCTTTGAAGCCCTATAGTTCAGGCCTCTGGCATTGGGATCCCAGCTCTCAGCCATTGGCATTAGTGGGGTTCCACGGTGGGGACAGACTCCAGCGGGAGGTTTGTCCAGCTCCTCTCTGCTCTCTGTTGTGGGGCTACAGCCCCTTCTCTGTGGCTTTCTTTCTCGAATGGGAGAGGAGGGCGCTTCATTCATCTTGGTGGCATCTCTGGATCAGGGGCTTGTTTCTTTAGTCCCTTCAGCATTGTAGGTGAAGCTCTTTGCTGAGTTATGCATGTGACTAGTATCACAGTCATGCCTTGTGGTTCTGATCTCACTCAGTTCTGGCCTCGCCCAGGTGATGATCATGCCCAAGGCCTTTGTTCTTGTCTTCTGCGTGTCAGTCAGTAGATTGTTGGTTTCTCCTTTTCTCATTTACAGTGAGATCTGTTAGAAGTGGCAGTGACAAGAGGGGGTACCCCGCCCCAGCCCACCAGTATCCTGTGCACCAGCAGAGGTGCTGCCCTGCCCCTAGGTGCATAGGGCTAAAGGCAGCCCTCTGTGACCTGGGTCCCAGTTCCCCAGTGGGGTGCCCACCCCGGTTCCCTGCCATTGGCCAAGGCAGGAGTGTTGTGTGGAAGCCTCCTTCCAAGCGTGGGCTGGACTGTGCAAAAGGGAACTCAGACCCCGCAACTCCCCCCCAGTCCCTCCAACCTTCTCCCGCTCAACCCACACCTCTCTCCCCCTGTTCCCCCTTGCCTGTCCACACGTAGGCAGAGGTACTATCCCACCCTCTTTAGAAATATTTGTTTAAATAATTTATTTATATATAAATTTCACATCTCTGTGATCTCTGGGGCTCACCCCCTTCCCTGACTGTTCCCACCCTGCCCCACCCCACCCCCAGGTTGTGTACTTCAATTTGGTTGTTGGCTTCTTTTGACTTTTCTTCGTGGATTTTTGTTTATCTTTCCCATGTCCCATATAGTAGTGAAACCACTTGGTTTCTGTTTTTTTCCTTTTTGACTTGTTTCTGCTAATATGAATTCTTCTAAGTCCATCCATGTTATCATAAAATCGTCTAATTTGTCATTTTTAATTGATGAGTAATATTCCATTTTGTACATATACCACATCTTTTTCATCCAGTCATCTGTTTTGGGACATTTTGGTTGCTTCCATGTCCTTGCAATTATAAAGAATGAACTGAAGCTACCCTTATATGCAGATGACATGATTCTTTATATTGAGAACCCAAAAAAAAATCCACGCAAAAACTACTTGAAATAAACTAGTTTAGTAAAGTAGCTGGATACAAAATCAACACACAGAAGTCAGTAGCTTTCCTATACGCAAAAATCCAAGAAGAGGAAGAAGAAATTTAAAAAGCCATCCCATTTACCATTGCACCAAAAACAAATACCTGGGAATAAACCTAACAAAGCTCATAGAAATATTTTTAAAAGAAACATTAAGAAAGAATCCCCTCTACCATCAACCTTTTCTGTAAATATACATGAAAATGAATGAAGGTAGAATATGAAAGCTTCCCTATTGTCAGCATCAAATTTACATTACTTTTTACAATGTGTAATTCATTTTTGATTCTCTACAAATTTTATTTACTTTTGTATTATTTTTACTCTACTTTTTACATAGTTGTGATCCCCATATTTCTCCCACCACCATATCACCCATGACCCATAATTTTCCATCATGTTCCTCTCCTTTTTCATCCCCTCCATCTCCTTTCTCCCTCTTTTGTTGGGTATTTCATTTTTATAGTCAACTTGTTAGCTTTGACAATTTTTTGTCCTCTTGTTTGATATCAGTATACCATATCTAAGAGAGAGCATCTGGTATTTATCCTTTTCCTTCTGATATCTAATTCAATTTTGCATGTATTTTCTTCAAAAGGATTTCTCAGATATCCAATGCTCCCAGTCATACATGATTTCAATAGTCTTACTTTTAAAAAATAATACTGATTTTGAAGTGAATTGACTATGTTAGGGATATACACAAAGGATGGCTGGTTTTGCATTTCCCTAAGAGGAATTCTTAAACTCTATATAGAACATCTTTAAATATGTAGATGCATCTACATATAATTTCATGTTTTGTTTGTTTGTTTGTTTGCTTCCTTCTTTGGTTTAGTGGGGAGTTCCCAATGAGATATCATCCTCCTTTTCCAAATAACAAGTAGCTGGTTTTAAGATGTGTGTGGTGTCCATAAAATGAAGACTTCTTCTTTGGGTTTCCAACCATAAACAGAGGCAGCAGAAGATAGTATATTTTAAATCATCATACTATCCTCTATATTAAAATAGATTGATAATTCAGGTTAGCAAATGATTAAACCTATTTCCCACCTTTGTGCTTGTGTTTGAAAACTCTTGGCTTACTAGCAATTGTCTTTCTTATTGACTGTGAAAAGGACACAAGATAAAGTCTGTAAATGTCCAGAGATAATGTATAGGCTTGTGGTTCTGTTACAAGAATCTCTGGTAATAGTCATTATGCGGTCATTTGGCTAGATGGGGAAGCACAAATAAGAGAAGAGGTTGATAGAACATATGGATGCCCATATTGCTGTCATTTACAGTTCCATTATGCAAAATTGGTGTTCTCTTTGTCCTTATATATGCTGTTTTGCAACAATGCATGTATTAAATAGGAACTTTCAGCAACACACACCGTTCATTAGTAAGGGAGTGGAACAAACACTGAACTCACCATATTTTATCTTGATAAACTTCTGTTTTTGCAACAATGCATGTATTAAATAGGAACTTTCAGCAACACACACCGTTCATTAGTAAGGGAGTAGAACAAACACTGAACTCACCATATTTTATCTTGATAAACTTCTGTTTTTGTTTTTTATTTTTAAAATGAAACACAAGTAAATTAGGCATTAGATTATTACCACTAATGACAGCTGATGATGCCTCATCATTCTTTGGCTAGTACTTTTAATTGTCGACAATATAAATTGAAGACATTTTCTTGACCAATATGCTTACCTTTAGGACATTACCATTTCCAGAAATTAAAAAGATATTTATTTTCATAAGGTTATCTTCAAAGAATTGCATATTTCAAAATTCTATCAATTTAGAACATCAGATATCTAGATATGACTTTACATATAACCTGTGTATTATCATAAGCATTTATAATTTTGCTACTATTATTATAGCAAACATCATTTCCTTAAATTTACAGAAAAAAATTAGTAAGGTTATTGAGCAGCCTTAATAAATTCTAACCATGGTATGTGAAGAAAGCCATATAGACCTGTAAAACTAGATAAGTCAATTTTAAGAAAACTACTACTTAGTATATTGCAAATTTTTCAATGGCAGAGAATCCATTGATTTTGAAATGTTTGTGTTGTAAATGCTTGCTTTTCCTGTGTTTTTTTTATGTTAAAATTTTTAAGTTGTTAGATATGATTACAAAGTTATAAGAAATAGCTTCATTGGTTCAGTATGTCCATAATTTCTTTTTAACACTACATATTTTAAAATATAGTGCTGAATTTATGAAATAACACAACTTAATAGCATCATATAGTTAACGGATATTGTTCAGTATATCTCATAACTAATTTGAATAATAAATCACATGTGGATATTTTATGTTATGTTACAGCTGTTTTCACATAAATCTGAAGCTACATATATATATATATTATGTACTGATATATCATGTCATTTCAACTCATTACTTTAGGAGTTACTATTTTACATTATGTTTTATCTATGACTGTAACATAAATATATAAAACATGGAAGAATGAGTATTATTTAAAATTCTTTAAAAGTGGTAGATGGGAAGTATACATTTGAATGAAAGTATGAGAACAACTTGAAAATTTGACTCTCATTCAAAGTAGGCTTTATAGAAAGGAATTCAAACTCCTAGTGATCATTGTTGATGATGCCATCATTGTTTCCCATCACATTTTCACTTTGCTCCTTTCACAGAACCATGGTTAAGTTACCAAATATCTATTGCATTCTTGTGGCAATTATGGAGTAGTCACATTTAAAAAGCTATTCACTGACTCTGTGGTGATGTTTCTGAGACTTTGGAAACTACTCATAAATGTGTATACACATCATTAAGGACACAAAAAATTTAAACAGCATGAAAGGAAAACTATAATGATTCATGTAATAGTTTCTAATAGTAGCCTTAGAATTTCTGAGTATCACTAAGAATTTTTCAAGTTTCTCTTTTAGTTCATGCCCATGCATTCATTTTAATGCTATTGCACTTCTACATGAGAAGAAACATGTAACAAAAAGAAAAAATTCTCATTGGTTGTTTCCTACTTAGATATGTGAAATATAATAAGATAATTAGATTTATAAACATACTATCTCTTAAGAAACAGGATCACTTTTGCTAATTACTTCTGATAAATATCTAGATAAGCAATATACTAATTTTGTTCTGCAGATTCTGTTACGTTAAGGCCGATTTTTCAGTACACTAGTTAATTAGTGTGATTCTTGGTTTCTGCTTCATAGGATTTGATGTTTTAAAAGTCTAAAGCTTCATATCAGTAAAAATAAATGGATTTCCTTCAAAGTTATCAAAAGAAAAATCACTGATCATAAAATAACTGATCTTATTTTGACATTCATATTTATTCAGGGAGTTTCTAGAATTTCAGTTGCCATTTTGCTAAATCAGAACAAAATTAGTTCAAATTAACTTACCCTATAATAATAAGTAGATGATATAAATGCATCAATCATTGATGACTATCACCTAGACTGCAGAGGAATGTGTTCGCTAAGACCTTCAAAAGAATGACAGGAATATTCCAACAGTATCTTTTCTTTTCTTTTTTTTTAATTTGCTTGAATTAATATTAATTAAAAGCAAAATGAGGAAATTCAACAACCTAAATATTCAGTCAGAATGCAATGGGTGTATTATTGAACTGGATACAGAAAGTAGGAATATTTTGCATTCAATTACAACTCTTTATTCTCCTTCTCAACTTAACCAAAGTTACTGGAATATATATATATATATATATATATATATATATATATATATATATATATATATTTTAGTGAGGGTGAGGGCAGATTCCATGTTAGTATGATTTTAGAGAACATAAAATATGTCTTTTTTGCTATTTGTTGCTACTTTACCCTCAGCTGATATGAGTTGCCATTTATTAAAAATAATAGAATACTTTATTTGATTTGAAAGGTAAATACTAAACACAAGAGTACAAAATTTTGGAAAGTTTAGAATTCTCTAAGTTTTAATAAGAGGTTTTTGAAATTAGTCTTCTAAAGGATATTCATTGCAAATGAATTTAAAGTTCATAACTGACAATGCATTGTAGATCATTCTCAAATTTTGTCATTTGTGTTTGTATACAACTATTGTGAAATTTTCTATAACCTTTGACTGGTTGATGGGTTGATTTCTGCTCATGCCTTTTAAGGATCAAAATATGTCTATTTCCAAATGACTTCAGTTTTGACTCATTGGAAAGTAAATATTTCTATTGTGTTGAATCTATTTGGAAAACACTGTAATAAATACTAAGTAAAAATACAATAATCCATCTCACCTATAGATGGAACAAAGAAATAACAAACAAAATACCAAGAAAAACTCAAAATAAGGTAAAAATAGAACTGGGGCAAGCACCAGGATGGAGGAGAGGGAAAAATCAGGCAAGGGAGGAGCACAAGGAGATCAAGATGCAGGTTCTTGGGTGATAAGATGGAGGGAAACCCCAGAGAATGCAATGATGCAATTATATATATATGAGGTATGATATTGTATATAAACATATACACACATACACATACATTCAAGACGTGCATGTGTTAATAAAAATGAAAATGAAATAGACATTTTCAAATTAAAAAAAAAGGCAATATTCCTACTTGTGCAATAGCAGCTAATATTCCCAGAAAAATTTAGGTATCAGGCTCCACCCTAAATGGTTTACCTGAATTGTCACATATATTCCTTAGAGTGAAATGACAAGAGTATTTATTTCATTGTCTCCTTTTATGCATAAGGGAAGACTCAGAGGTTTAATTACCTGAAAAAATATCTTGCCAAGTAATGGGGGAATTTGAGTTCAGTCACTTATGGTTCTTACCACAACCCACCTGTATCATCACAACCTACTGTGCAAACAGGACTTTGACCAAGACACCTTGTACCTGTCGATCACTTGGCCTCTCTCAAACTGAGAGTTCCGTCTCCAATTGCCATATGTTTACTGACCTTCATGCCCTCAGTCTCTGCTTTATGTGAGCAGTTGGTTATTACATAGATGCACTGCTGGATTGTTATTGTGCATTGTGTATTTAACACTATAGAGTGTGGTTGGCAGAAACAACCCCTAACTTTCTTGTTCTTTGCAGCTATCCGGCTACCCGGTGTGTCTTGTTTATACTCTCTTTTGGTAGATTTTTGTTTTGTTTTTTATTAAATTAGGTTATTTTTCTTGAGGTAATATTTTTTTCACAATGCTGTTTATGTTTTAGGGATACAGATTCAGATGGAGGTCATCACATCACACCCACCACCAAAGCACTAGCATATTTTTATTCATTTTATGAATCTCCATTTTTTTGTTGCATAGAGGCATTGGTGGTATAGTGGTGAGCATAGCTGCCTTTCACTTTTTTTGCATTTATTCTTTTTAAGAGGCTAGTCATTGCTTCAACAACTCCAGGAAATATAGACTGTGTCTTGAAATCTTAGTGGAGCAAAGTTCTTTGGCAACCTTGGTACATACCTCTACTTATTTTCAAAAATTAAATAGCATTTTTTCCTTAATTATCTCTGTTCCTGGTTGTCACTGCAATGTAATGCTTACAAAAGCCATTTGGGGGGACAAAGAATGGATTTTAGGTAAAGAAAAAAATTTTGAACCACATACCCTTTCTAGTGTTATCAGCACAAAAGCAGTAATTGCTTCTAAGATTATAGCATTGTGAAAATTGTTCATATTATTTTTAATAGCTTGGAAAGGCTGACATCTATATTTCAACACTATTTCATGATAATACCTGAAATTTTAATGTTACATATTCACAATGGAATAGTCAAATGGCAATGCACTAAACCTAGTCATGTCAGAAAGCATGTCAGAATATGCTATTAATTGATGGTGCCCAATTCAATTATTTAAAAAAATGACAGTATTTTAAAAAAATGATAACTTTGATCAATTTAAATCAAACTAGATTATGGTATTATATTGAATGTTCATTCATATATGGTCAATATAATGTCCAAATTTACCAAGGGCTGACAAGAAAAAAATGTTTACATTATTATATTACAAATAAACTTAATTTACTCTTAATTAACTTAGAACTTTCTCCTTTTCTCTGTGTTATCACATTCAAAATCTTTAGAATTTAATAAATTTAAAATATCGAAGTTTTTACTTATAGATTGCAACTATATAAAAGTCAGAATCCACTGTGAGGAGGATGATTCATATTTGCAGTCCAGTATCATAACCCCAGTTTACACATTTTACTTTGACTGAAATGTCAAGAAAATCTGTTGTTATTGCATAATATATCAATAGATTGAATAAATAAGTGAATATTTGTTCTGGAAGATAAGCTGTCCAAATGTGATTGGATTGATTTTCATATGCTCTTAATATTATTATACAGCAAAGATATCTCCAAGCTTCCTTCTCCTAAAATTACATTAGCCAATTTAACTTAATGTGGAGGTGTGTGGTTACATATGTAGAAAATAATAGGTTTTTCAGAGTTCATGCTGCTTGACAAATTCACCAGCTAAGTGATAGCTCACATTATGGCCAATCAAAAATAGTGAATAGGAGCAAAAATTCATGTACTTAAGTTTTACCATTTTTTAAAAATTTGCAATCCATCAGTTACACATTCAAAATGCAAGTGCCTTTTTAGCATCTTAATGAGCATCATTAACATTATTTCATCTTGGCATCGAATAGTATTTCATTTTTCATCATTTCTAAGTTTTATGTACCTATTTTGATTTTCAGATTATTTGGAGACCGATTTTCTTTTCAGATTTGCATTTGTCTTTTCAAATTTATATAGGTGAACACATGACAAAATTTAAATAGTGAAAAGTAATGAGCATACATAAATCAAATGGTTCTTTTTTCTTCTTCTTGTGAATTAACCCATAAAATTAAATTTTGTTTTAATTGGGTGAAAGGAATTCACAGTAGCTGGCAGTAATGTGTGGGAAATATTCTATGCTGTGTGATGAAGGGATGATATTGCTGTAGAGATAAGTGGAGGTAAATCAACAGCATTCATACTGATAAATATCAAGGTAATCATGTTGACAAGTTTTTGTATCTTCCATATGCAAAATGACAACAAAACTTCTCAAGTGAAGACAATGATGAAATGGAATGAAATGTTGAGATACACATAAAAATGAGAGCAGAGATAGTTAGCAGGTAAATGTTGTAGACCAGGGCTTCCATAAGTAAAAACAATTAGATTGCTTTATGTAATCTGTCTATAAAAGAACACAGGCTTTTTTTCTAAAATAGCTGATCTGTGTGGATCCTGAAAAGCCATTTTTGTAGAGAACTCTTCTTTCAGTAACCATTCTATAGTAACTGTTAATTAGTGAACATGTTTAATTAGTGGGTCATCTTGTATAGAAATACAATTTATAGCTTATCTATTTTAGATACTAATATTGTCTCTATCCCTTATTCTAAAAAGTTGGCAAAAGAGATACATGGAACTAAATATGTTAGAATTATAATAAATGACTGATTTCTTGAGTATAATGTTTATGTTTATTACTGATCATAGAGAATTATCAACTATTAAAACTATTTCTTCAATTTATTTTGTAATAATTCTGCACAATCATTTGCAAACTTTTCAAGTAATTCTAGGGCTAGGAACACACTTGATTGTGTTTTAAAATTTGTACCTGAAATGAAAAGAAAAAGAACATAACTATGTAAAATACATTAAACTAATCTTTAGGTCTTATTGATTTTAATAACTTTTTAAATTTAAATTTAATAGATCCATAAAACAATTCCTGATTTTGTGTGTGTAAGTAAAATCTCATATTAAGATAATACCATCAACAAAGTGTAGGATTGAATTTTAGAGTAGAAGGACACTAAATAAGAGTACCATCATCTAATTTGTTCAAACAAATTGTTTAAAATGCTACAAAAGAAAAAGAAATGGCTTTCATTTGTCTTATCTTCAAATGACAGTATCAGCTGAAATTCACAAAGACAAGGATTTTATTTTCATTTTCAGTTTTAAAGGATAGATGATAGATAGATAAATAGATAGATAGAAGATAGAAAGATAGATTAGATAGATACACATATTTAATGAACTGCAATTTTCTTAATGCTTGTTAGATCTTGACAATACAGAATTTCTCCCCTCAAGTTTAGGTCTCCAACAACCTAAGTTCCCACAGTTTTCCTCCACTACAGTTCATTGACCCCACTTTTTCCTCTCCCCATTATCACTGCTTCCCCCACTACCCCTTCTGATGTTGAAATCTGTGCTCAGCTTTCTTGGACTGTTTAAAGGTTTGAAAAGACCTTTGAAAAGAGTTTTAGAAATCACTTTTTCCTTGCCAATATAGTTTATTGGCATGGAGAAGATAATATTAAAATTTTCTATTTCTAAAGGGCAAGCAAGTTACATTCTTCTGGAGCATATAGGGTATGGCATTTAAAAATTTAGTTGTTACAACCAGTGATCTGTTTTTAACAATTAGAACAGGACAGTTTACTATGAAACTAGTTACCTAATAGATACTAGATGGGGAAATATAATAGATGGGAATAGAATATAATACTTTTCAAATAAAATCATGTAAGTTACTAATGATAATTATACCAATATTAGTCCAAACCTAACACATTTGATATTTGAATGGGACTTTGTCCATTTAAAGTAATCTATTCTCTCTGTTTTGTTAGATATATAGGTGTATTTAATTTCAGTATACTCATTTAAGATACTAGAAAAATATTCAATACATAAAACTAAGCTATGGTTAATAAAAGTTAACTATGCCCTTATATTTACTTTAGGACTATCCTAAGTATTTTTAATAGTAATATTAATTAATGTTAATTTGGATACTAACAAATATTGGGAGTTCACCAGACACTCAGAATAGACTGAACACTGAAAGAATTATCTTTTTTCCCCCAACGTACTCTTTTATATTTCTGCAATTTGATTATTTTACTATGCTTTTAAAATACAATGAGTTCCATTGAATTCAGTGTTTTTTTATCTTCATATAGCACTGAAGAACCATAACACAACACTTGTAGCTTTTCCACTTGTACCAACTAGTTCATAGAAGGACTATTATATTCCAAAGAAACTAAATGAGAAGTTCAAGGTGATCATAATTCTCATTCTACACTCCTATTGTAGTGTTCTAGCTGTGAAACTCATGAATTCTTCTAACTACACTTAATAGATCTAGCAATACAAAAATAAATTCAAAAATCACATTCTTGGATAGTGATATGATGTCATTTCCACAGAACCAATACACAGAATAAATTAGTATCTTTCAGTATTTTTCCATGTATAGGGCTATGTTTCACAAATCTATCAAAATAATGTGTAAAATACCCACTATCAAAAAAGTAAAAATAAAAAAGTAGTCTTAACAGATGTAAATAAATAAAATCAATGTCCTTGAAAGATACAATAGATACTTTGAATGTCAGATTGCTTGGCCACTTCCTTTCCTAAAAGACAGAATGCACAGAAAAAGCAGAGTAAGAATCCAGATTTCTAGTCTTAAGTGTGTGATCCTGTCACATCCCAACTTCACCACTATTGCTGAACAAACAGTAACATAAAACACAGTTAAACCCAATCATGAAACACTTTACACCGTAACTGACTAATCTATCACCTTTTCTACCTATCGTTAATGTATGAACAGGTAGTTTTGCTACCCTATATACTTTGGATTGTACCATTCCAGTTTTAAACTTTTCCAGGGCAGAAATTGATTCCATCTTTCTCCTTACAGTTTTTTTATCTCCTTTTGACAACACTGTCCTTGAACAGTGAGACAGTTAATCTGCACAACCTATTACAAAGAAAAACAGATGGTTGGAGATGACTGGATTCTCAAATTGCTAATTATAAAGTGCCAAGTAGGCATCATTTTTATAGTAGCCATTGCAATATTCATTTTCCAATTTTCAGTCATAAGAATCTACTAAAGAAAATGCAAAACGCTATCGATGATATCTGTGTTAATGACTATTTCTCCATGCGTCTTCCGAGTGACTAACAAGGCCCACTACGTAGCTGACATCCATCCAGAGGAATTCTGTCCATCTGTTTGAGTCTGTTTACAACAGGATCATTTAAGAAAATGAACTTATTATAACATATGGTGACTCAAGTCAGTATGGGTTTTCCACTGCAGTGATCAACTTAGAGAAATTAACTTATGCAAATACAAATGATTATAGCCCAAAGTTCCTTCCAGCAGGGATATTGCTCAGAAAATGGGAAAGAATCATGCTTTTTAGGTGGCATCAGTTTTGTGCAGCATTGTCTCAGATTGGATGCATGTGATGGGGCTCACTTGAAGAACAATAAAGGATTTTGTTTGCTGATTTTTCAAAAATTAATCTTACTTAAATTGAAATGCATTTAAAGGTTAGTTATGAGCACAGATGCATATCGCTAGTTTTGGAGAAAATGGAAATGATGTTTAAGTAAAATAATCCACGCTAGTCTACTATACTGAGTAAATAAATAAAGGCAGGCAAATAAATCCATTTAACCTCCCAGAAAACTGCGATAGCCTGGTTTTACCATTAGTGATATAGTTATTTTCACAGTAGGGCTTCTGATTTTAGTTATGCTTGTGTGGTTATATTGGCACATTGTACTTTATTATATTACAATTTGTATTTATCTAATAAGTAATAAAAATGAGAATTTTTTATACACTTGTAATTAGCTTGGTATCTTTTTTCCAAAGTACCTTTTCAAATTCTTAACCTGTCTTAGAAATTCCACCCATCTGGCAAATGAACCAAGATGGCTGCCTACTACAAAAAATGTCCTACTAGAAAAAACAGCAGGAGGATGGGCTGTTCTAATTTTTTGTGGTTTGGCAACCTCCTTCTTTGCCCAGTTTAGGTTTTTTTCCCTGAATAAAGCAACCCATTGGCAGGAAGTACTTTAAAATGTATCATTTAAAATGAAATTGTTTTCTTCTATGTATTTTATAGTTGCAGGTCTCACTTCCAGGTCCTTTATCCATTTTGAGTTAATTTTTGTACAGGGTGTGAGGGTGTTATCCTGGTCCATTTTTTTTTTTTTACAAGTTTTGATCCAGTTTTCCCAGCACCATTTACTGAAGAGGCTATCCTTGTTCCAGGGTATGTTTTTTGCCCCTTTGTCAATGATTAATTGACTGTATATGTGTGGTTTTATTTCCGGATATTCAATTCTGATCCATTGGTCTGCTTGTCTGTTTTTGTACCAGTACCATGCTGTTTTAAGTATTATGGCTTTGTAGTACAGTTTGAAGTCTGGAATAGTAATACTTCCATTCTCTCTTCTGTTTGTCAATAGGGTTTTGGCTATTCAGGGTCTTTTGTTGTTCCATATGAATTTCAGTAATTTTTGTTCTATCTTTTAAAATATATCATTGGGATCTTTATTGGAATTGCATTGAATCTATAGATGGCCTTTGGTAGTATAGCCATTTTGATTATGTTGATTTTTCCGATCCATGTACAGGGAATGTCTTTCCATTTTTTTACATCATCTTCTGTTTCTTTTAGTAATGTTTTATAGTTTCCTTTGTATAGGTCTT
>PVHY01000023.1:378402-442282 GCA_004024945.1 Uropsilus gracilis
CATGAATTTCACCTCAGAAATCCATTTGGGGAAACAACTATGGCCAGCAAAAAAATGAAGGAAAGCATAAACAGCTGGGACTATATAAAACTAAAAAGTTTCTGTTCAGCAAAAGAGACAATAAACAAAACAAAAAGAAACCCAACCAACTGGGAGAAAATTTTTGCCCTGCAGACAAGTGACAAGGGTCTGATAACAATGATCCACAAAGAGCTCCTACAGCTCAACAAAAACAAAGCAAAAAAACCAATAAAAAAATGGAGAGAAGAACTAAAAAGACACTTCACCAAAGAGGAGATACAGATGGCTAATAGACATATGAAAAAATGCTCCACCTCACTAATAATTAGGGAAATGCAAATTAAAACCACACTGAGATACCATCTTACACCAGTAAGAATGTCTCACATAAATAAAACAGACAACAAATGTTGGCGCGGATGTGGAGCAAAAGGAACTCTCTTACACTGCTGGTGGGAGTGCAAACTGGTCCAGCCACTATGGAAGACTGTGTGGAGGACCCTCAAACAATTGAATGTGGACTTACCATTCGACCCAGCAATCCCACTACTAGGAATATACCCAGAGAACATGAAGACATTAATTCAAAAAGGACACATGTACACGCATGTTCATTGCAGCCCTGTTTGCAGTTGCAAAGAATTGGAAACAAGCCAAATGCTCCCAAACGGATGATTGGCTAAAAAAAATGTGGTACATATACACAATGGAATACTACGCATCCATCAAGGAGGACAAACACATGTCATTTGCAGCAACCTGACATGGAACTAGAAAGACTCATATTAGCAGAAATAAGCCAAAAAGAAAAAGAGAAGTACAGGATGGTCTCACTTATATGAGGGATATAGAGAAAATCAAACAAACAAATAAAAAATGAAAACAACCAGTGGGACTGAACCATGGAGTGAGAGAGGAGGAGGGGGAAGAAGGCAGGGGAGGTGAAGAGCACAAAACATCAGGATAGTTAACAAATGTTAGTGAAGTGGGAAATCCCCGGGGTTAAAAAATAAATAAATAAACAAACAAACAAACAAACAAATAAATAAATAAATAAAACAAAAAAACACACACACACTTACCATATATCGGAAGAGAACAACAGGCCAACCAACCAACAACTAAACATCAACTTAACCAAACAACAATTTGCAAAAAAATGGGAGGAGTGACTGAAGGGGGGATACAGAGGGGGGATATGGAGGGAGGAGGAAGGATCAATTAATGCACAATTGTGACAAATCAATAAAATGAATTTTAAAAAATAAATAAATAAAAAGTTTAAAAAATTAAATAAATAAATAAAATGAAATTGTTTTTCCTGTTTTATTTTTCATCTAAAATACATTTGGAAAATATAGCTGCATTCTTGCACAATATCTATATATATGTATATATATATATACATATATATAGGTATTTTAACTTATGAAAATGGATATATGTAGTATATCATAGATATGCAAGATAGCATTGGTTTGAAACACTGTAAATGGCTTGTAGATATTTATTTGTATTAAACATATTTACATTTAACTTAGTGGACAAATAAAGGACTTATGATTTAATTCAATTGTAATATAAGGCTAAACAGTCTTCTCTAGAGAGAAAAATTATGAAGATAACCTTCTCGCTTGGTACTTTACTGTTCAGGCTTATTATATTTTCCTTTTGGTTCAGTCTGATCTTTAAAAACTAGACAACATACAGTGCTAGATATTTTACAGTGAAATAAATACAGCTCAGCAGGAAAAGCTCAGTATCTCATATTTTGATATATCTTTTGTTTTGCTCTAATGAATGTTCAAAGTATGGACTATTTATTTCATTAAAGCAATGCCTGGTGTAATCTATTCATAAATCAAGAAAAAGAGAAGAGAGAAAAAGTAAAAATATTTATTTAGTGTTTTGGAATCAGAGTGGCCCCAAATAATGAGTAAAATAAGTCTTTTGTCAAAAAACAATGCCCTGATACTCAAGATAGATATATGAACTATTTTATGATGTAATATATGCATAATAAACTTTTCATAGCTTAAGTTAGTAGAAAGCCTTTGCCTCATTCATGACATTTTCAACCATAAAAGCTCAGATGTTAAGAAATATCATTAAAGCATGTATTATTTTTTATGGGATACATCTATAATAAACTTTCAAAAAGATAATGTATATGTAACTCTATATTGGGAAGTATTCTTTGGAATTAATTTAGGATTTCTTCTGGAGGATTATTTCTTATTCTCACAACAAATTTAAAATCATCTGAAGGAAGGAGTGTGATAATATTGTTTATTTTCATCATTCTAAACCTAATATATAGATGCCCTATAGAGTTCAGCTGTACAATAAGTTTTTACTGAATGAATGACTCATCCTGGCTTTTGATGTAGTGGCTTTGGAGTTGGGGGGATATTAAACCTTTAGCAGTTGTGCTTTGAATGGACATGAGATAGCAAGTGATGATAAAGGGGAATAATTGTAAGAGAAATGAGCAGCAGTCGTTGACATGCCCCTGATAACTGGTGCATCCATCCTCTCCCAATGACTGAAAGCTTTATCTCTGTATCTCTGTGCTTCCATTTTCAGACCAGACAGGACCTACCTAGCTAGTGTTATCCAGAGGGATTGTTAATACCAAATATCACTATGTGTCTATTCATCTTGACAAATTCATAGCTGACCCATCAACTGCTTATTCCAGAACCAAGGATTCAGCATACTGAAGACAGATGGTGGGAAATTGCTATCGTTGTGCAGTCTCCTTTGCTCTCACCTATAATGCAGCGTAACTCCCCTAATGCTTTAAGTTTCTGTATCACATGCTCGATTGGAAATATTTGAGTAGACTTTCCAAGGAGCAAAGTTGCATTCCATAAACATTTATGCATTGTCAAACATATGTCAGACATAGTTCTAGCTCCTAGGGATACATTAATAAGCAAAGTATTATTTGCATTCAAGAACTTTGCATTGTCATGGAAAAGTGAAATAGATAGCTAGTGAATACATGAAACTCACTAAGAATCTTTTCAACAGTGTCACTGAATATTTGTTCATTTATTTTTTTTTATTAGCCAAAATCCAAATGGAAAGTTATGCCCTGAAGAAAGCTATCATCATTTGAAATATACTTGTCTACCAGTTGACTTAAGACTTGTCATTATGAGGAAGTATTGTCAATAGAACATGAGGAAGTTTAGGTTAAAATAAAGTATATATTGTAATAATGTGGTACACTTTCTTAGAGATTGTGTACTTAAAACCATATCAATTATTTGTACAGATATAAACACATATACTTATATGTAAGCATATAATTATGATGAGTATATATTATAATACATATTTAGAAATTAAATAAACAATATAAATTATAGTATGTGCATCAATTTTGGAAAGTGGTCAATTAGGATAGAATGTCAGAGGAGATATTAATAAAAATTAATGTTATTATAAAGGTGATAAGCATATTTGCAAGTTCTCCATCTTTCCATCTTCAGATTGATTTTCATACATAAGCATAAAAATTTTAGTTGAACCTGACCTCAGAATGAATTGTGGCATTGAATCTTTTTCATATTGCATGGAAATACAAGTAGAAATTTTAAAAAAGTTCCACATATTGATTATTTTCTATGTAAGATGTACTTACATAATCTTACTGATTTGGCTTTGTATTTTTTTTTAACAACTGAACAGTACCCTTTAAAAGGAAAGTCTACAGATGCCTCCAATAAATGAAAAATAATTAAAAGCAACAAAGTTCTTATTAAAGACTAGCAAAGCAGCGTTCTCTTTCACTGCTTTTTATGATAGTCTGAGTAGATGAGACACAGCTATTAGGTGGGGTGTATGGAAAAGAAATGCACAAGAAGCAGGAGAGAGATTTTGAAAGCTTTTCTAATGATAGAAATTGTATTTCCATTTTTTCAACCTTTCTTAGTAGCAAGAAATAGAAGACAAAGTGCCGTGTGCCTAACTGTACACTTAAAAGAATAGAAACCATGTCTATTCATAAATTCCTTAGAGTGTTATAGGTACTGTTGAAGGAAACAACACTGAAATCACTTGAAGATGCAGTTGGAAGCGGCAGAAGGTTTTTACACTGGAACAGAGAAATGTGTGAAATCATGGTTGAGGAATGCCAGGCAACTCAGGAGAGAAGAAGGCTAGGACTTCCTAAACAGGGTTCCTCCATATCAGCAGTGTATTGTTTAGCAGTTTCCATAGTGCAAATAAGTTACGTTAAAAGGATTTGACTTTTCAATGTCTTTCGTTCTCCGATTGATCCAATCACTTATGAAGCTAGTGGCTATCAGTATCAGCTAATTAATTTCCAAAACACCATTAAGTAAATCATTCAGTAGGCTGGAACCTTATTTTATATTTCATTAAAATACCTAAAAATTACAAATAAAATACACAATGGAGCAAATGAATAATGATATCAAATAAAGTGAGAACTTAGATTTATTTAAATCCAAAAGCTAGAAATCCCTTCAAGTAAAAATAAAATATAATAATGAAGGAGGGGCAGAGTGGGGGAAAGAGGGGAAAGGATGGGGGGAGGGGAGAGCGCAGGGAAAGGAGAGGAGTAGGAGCATCTAGATGACAGATGACAAAGTGTAACAGAGTCCAAGATAACAGGGTGCAATCAGTACCCTGGGGGGGGGGGGAAGTCAGAGATAATCTCACACTCAGAAAAGCCTAAGGCAGCTGAACACAGACAGCTACCAAAAAAGCCAAGAATAATCATCACAGTGATTGCAGACTTCCATCCTCAGTGAACAGTGATTCCTGGAGAGGCTTCTGATCAGGCTAAATTCCCAAGAAATAAGGAAGCACTTATTGTGCTGATGCAGATATTGAAATCACCAATTGAAATCACCAGGAGGAATAAAACAAGGAAAAGCTGAGGGGGTCAGATTGTAAAAGTCTCAAGAAAGCATGGAAATGAAAAACACACTATTAAAAATAGCAGCAGCAACGCCAAAAACATTGTAGTAATAACCAGTGCAATAAAATAATGTTGGTGATACGCTTACACTGCAACTAATTATTTTTTAATGGGCACTTATTTTTCCAAGACTTAATTATAAATACTTGATGGGTCATCAGAATATTCCATATTGTTTACAATCCTAGGAGCTAAATGTTTGAGGTGAGAAACAAGACCCAGAATATGAAAGAGGGTGTGCTTGGCTATTTGGTTATTGGTAAACAATGCCATGATGACTTAAAAACAAGAAGCAAACAAGAAAATATGTATATCAAAGGTTTTTATTCTGATTATATTTTTCTACAAATTAAAAGGAAAAGGAAAAGGAGCCTGTTACATATAGGTTCTGCAAGAAATTAATTTTCAAAAAAACTTTAGAGAAGTGCCGTGTATCCATTAAGCAACATGATAGCTTGATCCACAACCCCATGCATGTACCTGGCCAAAGGTTCAAATGTATCTGAGAATAGGCTAGTTCAAAAAGAAGCATTGAACAAACTTGGTTGAGGTCTAGTAACAAGTATTAAAGTGGGAAATAGTTCCTTTCGCAGTGTCTAGATAGCCTTACTGACATTATCAGAGTTGTCATGGTATATAAATAGGGATTTTATAATTGGTGACATGGCTAAATTAGTTTCTGTCACTGTGGTGTTTTTAAGATTACATATTCCGTTTCAGAAATATACTGGTGGGGAAGAAGGTTCTTTTTTTTGAGGAAAAGAGCCCTGGATGAGAAGTTAGATTGCTTGAATTCTGTTCCTTGTTGAACCATGTTTTTGAATTGGGAATTTGGTGACTATTAAAGCAAATATTAGCTGACACTTATTAACATTTACAGATTGCTCTCAAAAATCTGAACTTATTTGATTGTCATATTGTGAATTAGGTAACATTATTATGTCTTTTTCATTAAGTTTGGAATCATAAATTAACAGAGCTAAAATGCTTTTACAAAGGTCTGGAGTATGAGAAAAAGGTGAACCCATATATAAATGCAGAATTTTGGCTTCAGAATCAATGCTATTCCATAGACTGCACTAATTTTTATTCGCATGGTAGGCTTGAAAATCACATGAAATATTAACACTAGACAGGTTGGTAAACTCTAAAATGAAATTGTTTCAGTTATTTTCTCAAGTTATTTGTAAAGATACATTCTATTGGTTTGAATTTTGAGCTAATTTTAAAATACAATAATGCATTTTTTGGCATAAAAGGAGCTAGAAAATAAAAGTTATTGGCTATTTTCAGCCAAAAATATATAGTCCAAAAAGATGTGGGTATCTCTTTGTGCCTTCACCCCAGAGTCGAGTGTTAACTAAGATCACACTTTCCAAAAGGCACTTCTTGGTCACCAAGAAGCTAAGTATTGAAAATATTAGCTTCAGAAATGATGCTCAAATAACAACTGCACATGAATATCTGTTTTAATGGAATGCATGTCAGAGGTCTGAGGGCAGTGCAGATCACATGCAAAACAACAGTAAAAAAAGCAATTATGCATTTTTATGCAGGCATATACATTACTAGAAATCTATGTGTAGACTGAAAGTTTTGAAAGACATTTCCTAAGTTTAAACTGTTTCATATCCTGAATTTTTTTAAATTTTTTTATTTTTAGTGAAGTTTTCCAATTTTAAGTTAGAAGTAAAAATGAACTGTAAAGATTTATAGACTGTGTCACAGTTTCTTAAAGATTGTTGTTTCCTTTAGATTGCTTCTTTTATGAAAACATTTTTCTTCCATGCCCCACTAAAGTTGTTTCTCTTTACTTTGGGTCCAGAATAATTTTCCCCTTTTTGTGTGGTATTTTATCTTTTTCTTAACCTTGATTTTAAGCCTAATAGAACACCCCTACCTCAACATTCATACTAAACACACATACAAAAACAAAAATAATATTACTTAACACTACTTAACTGTCAACATTTTGATCATATTCCCCTGAAGATAGGCATAATGGAAATAAGATGTTAAACCTAATCAAATTTAACTTTTGTAATGACTCTAGATTGAATACTTAAATAACTTTACTCTCTTAAGCTTGATTGTTTATTGACTATTGAATTTTTGACACTTGATACTCTGTTTAAGCAATTATTAAGATAATCTAAGTTCTCATGATATGTATGTCTCTTTATGTGAAAAGCATTGAAATGTGCTATGCAAATATGTTTATTAGTAATATGCATTTCAAATATTTGTGGAATTTACATTGCAAAGGATCCATATATGTATTTCAAATATTTGTGAAATATACATTGAAAAGAACCCATACTGATAGGACATTTGTAATATTCAATTACATGTGTATCCTAGAATTGGAGTTTTTATTATAAAGTAAAAATAGTTGTGACATTGGGAAAAATATATACATGCATTTTGGTTGTTGTAGATGTCAGTTCTGAATCATTTTTGCTAAACTGAACCTTCTTTTTTTTTTTCTTCTACAAAATAAATTATGGTGGTCTCACATTGAATTCTGGACATAAAACATGTTAAGACCTTTTCAAATGTGAGATATTTCAATTAGTTCAATAGTATAAAAACTTAGACATGATAACTTTTGCTTCTACTTTAGAAAATAGGTCTTTAATAAGTAGCAAAATTTTTCAGGGGAAATTATATTTCTATCCAGCATTAAATATCCTATCTTATCTAGTTTAGTAAACTATCCAGCATTCTGTACTCTCTAATGGACTTGAATGAAAGATCCAGAGTAAGTTAAACTTTTGAAGATGGATTTGTAGCCATCATATAAAATATAATTTAACACCCTTAATCAGTAACAGATTCTACTAGGCAACTGTTCTATTCAGGACAGCTTCCTAATACCTTTACAGTTATGCAAAGCAAGGTTTTAAGTGAAAATTTCTTTGTGAAATGAACCATAAGTTAATGGTTAAAAATGCTTTTAAAAACAGAACAAATGTTATTTTGTTTGGGGACCTGAATCTCAATTATTATCATTTAGGCAATTTGAATGCCAAATAAGTCAGGAAAAGAAAAGAAAAGAAAAATAGTGAGTGTGAACTGTTTGTTCTATAGGTGGAGTGTAGGAAAACCAAACAAAGAAAAACAACAAAAGAAAAGGTCAAGAGAAAGACAAAACATGAGAAGCTGACCCTACATGTGAGGTCAACAACCAAGGGTGGGGAGAAAAGGGCTCAGAAAAGTGGAGGGAAGACACCAAGGTAGTGGTCACTGGGGTAGAGGTCACTGGGGTAATGATCACAGGTGCTGTGGTGGTGGGAGAACCACAGGGCCTCCACCTGAGAACAGTGACTTAAGAAATAAAAATAATAAATAAACACACATAAATAGAATTGGCAAGATAACCTTAGTAGAGTTTATCACAAATGTAATTTGAAAAGTATATTTCTTTGAGTTCTTTTAGTTTCTATGCTTCAATTTGCATTCTTTTCATTGGCAGAGTTCTACTTTATTTGTGTTTATTTCATTTAGCTGCCAAGGCTCCTCTCCATCATCTCTGTTCACTTTCTAGTCTTTCAGGGACATGTTTCTGAGAGAAGGGATGGCAGCCTTGCCTGAATGCAGATTTTATTTTTTTGCTGTGTGATCAAAGTATTATGTAGTCTCTGTCCCATGAATTTTACCCCATATGATGTAGACGAAAACATTAGTGATTTAGAAACCAACCTTCTTATCACACATAAAGTGGAATAGGTTTCAGAAATTATACTGTGCTTCAAAATAAACCTCATCACTCAAATGTTTATGTCCAATATCAAAACATGGAGGAGATACAGTATTTATAATTGGAAAAAATAGTTTGTAATATAAACATTGAAATGCTGATAGCATCTTATTGACCAAGAAATTCATCTTTTGCTCAACTCTAAGCCTTTTACCGTTGATTAAAGAAATGTGCTAAAGTCAGACACAATCACATCTCATACCGACACAACATAATGGTGCTATTTTCATTGACAATAATTATAAGATGTGTTCTTTTAATTAGCTTGGATAAACAAGATCACATTTTCATTTTGGTAACAGAAAATAGGTAAAATAATTTTCTTGACACTGGCATCAGGCAGCAATGGTAGGGGAGGGAGGTGATTACTGGAAAAAGGGAAATGAGGCAAACTGATGATGCTCTAGCATCAGGAGCATTTCTTTGCACACCTAGCCCTATACATGAGAGACTATGAATGAGGCATCGGTTATAAGTTGTTGTTAAGCCTGAGTAATCTGCCAGTACTAGTGTCCCAAAATAAATTATTAATGATTTTTATTAACAGGTTTTCAATGACAAAATGTAGTACTTAAAAATAAAAAAGTGCAAGTAATATACACAGTTTATGAATTTATGAAGGACCATAGCAATGTGTGAATTTTAATGAGAAAAAATGGCTAATTACATTAAGTGATTTATGTGAAATGCACTGTAAACATACTATACAATCATATTTATTGGAAATGCACATTTCAAAGATGTGAAAATATAATTTATAATAAAATTTACTTTGCAAAGACCCACACATATAATCTGGGTGTCCTATCTACCTACCTATCTATCTATCTATCTATCTATCTGTCTGTCTGTCTGTCTGTCTGTCTGTCTGTCTGTCTATCCATCTCTCTATCCATCCATCTATCCATCAAATATCTATCATCTATCTATCTATTATCTATCTATCCATCCATCTATCCATCATCTATCCATCCATCTATCTATCTATCTATCTATCTATCTATCTATCTATCTATCTATCTATCTATCTATCTATCTATGGCACACATATTTATATACATACATATGCATATGGGTGTGTCTTTTGTAGTGTAAATTCCATATAATTGCTGAATTTGTGATATAATATGTCATCTCTCACTTCAAAATTGTCTTTTGACAACAGAATTTTTCACTTTTTGCTTTATTGTGTGTATGTGTATTGTGTGTATTTTATTGTGTGCAAGAGAATGTTGTATGTATTAAATGTGTACATATATGTATCTCATATATATACAAACATATGTGTATATATACATACAAAACTGCATGTGTATTTTTTCTCATAAGACAGAAATAAATAGAAATAAATAGAAGATGCAAACCAGACTCTACTTCATGACTGGAAATTTGAATTACAAAAACTTGTGTAAGAGCAAATATGGAGAATGATTTATTCATCAAAACAGTATTAGGAGCTCTCAGAGAATGTGATCAGCACTATAATAATGTAAAATTGCTAAGAAAAATAGCTTTTATTTTAAACATTTAAATCTTTACTCTTCGTCTAGAAAATCTACGTGCAACTGAAGTCCTCTTGAGGCTGGGGAGATAAATGAATGTGACGCTCTGCATGATGTTACATGCCTCCTTCTTATAGGCAGACACAGACTAGATGTGAAAGACACCTTCAGAGGCAGGTGTGGGGGCCATTTGGATGGACCGTGTTGCTTCCACCCCAGGAGCTATAGGTGCATTATGATGAACCTACACTACAGTCTGCCTTCTTCCTGTTAGGGACAGATTCCCTTCAAACTCATGGGTGTGAGCAAGAGTGATAGAAGGCCCTCCCTAGTGGTCAGCTGTTGAGTCTGCCCTACAGATGGGTGATCAGGCTAATCATGACCATGCAGCCTTGACTCTGACAGATGAGTGAGAACCACTATCCTTTTTAGGTCCCTACACTCCTCCTTGTCCTCTTATCCACTCTAGCTTTGATTCAAGTGAAAATAAAATTTGCATTAGTTTGTGGCTAGCTGAGGCAATTAAATGATTAAGAAGTAAAGAAAATAGAAACATCAAATGCAAACCAGTTATTCATAAAATAGCATGCCTTTGCTTTTGAATATCACCTTTATTGCATTAAATACATTTTCTGTGCATTTGAAATCACTGTACTAAGCTTAAATGGTCATTTAGAATTTCTTTGTAATATAAAAAAGTTCTGTTGTTTGATGTCCTTGTTAGTAGTTTGACAGTGCAGGATTGTTCCACTCAGGGAAGCCATCTGCAGAACCCCACCATCCTCCATCCTGCCCCCCATTCTCAACTCTTTCTCACCCCCATGCACCTTACCCAGGCCTCCGTTCTAAAGTCAATTTTGAAGGGTTTGTTTTAGGCTTTGTCTTTGTCTGACCTTTTGTTGTGTTTTTCCATATCCCACATATAAATGATACCATTTGGTTTTCATCTTTCTCTTTCTGGTAAATTTTACTCAGCGTCATCACTGCCCGCTCCATCCATGATGCTGCAAATGGCAAGTTTATCTTTTTTCATCATTGAATCAAACGCATTGTTAGAGAACTTGAAAACTAAATAAGGCATTTTATCCTATAATCCTATAATCGTGAGTCAACAAAGGAACATCTGTTTTGTGTTCAGTGTAACTTCTGTGATTCGGTCTTGGGATGGCTTTATTAAGCATAATTATTCTATAGCTAGACTAAGTATTTGCTCATAGAGAAAACCTCTGAATTAGCAATTTTCAAATCATCCTATGTTTGACATGTTTTCTAAGTAGATATTGAAAGTTCCCTGAAATGGTTTCTGCTGATTAGCTTAATCTGAAGCCCTAGACCTCAACAGTAGACAGTTCATCCTCCCTTCCTGTCTGTCTTTCTGAAAACATTGCATTTTTAGATCATTTGCAATTTGTTGTGAAAACATTTTGCTTAATTTTCCCCACATTACTTAGAACAACTATTTGAAAGAAAATGAGTTTTAGGAAGCATAAAGTTAGTCTAAAATTCCACTCTTGAATGTAGCAGGCATATGTGTTTCTTTATAACCTACAAGCTGAGAAGTATTTGATCCAGCATTACTATGCACTTGGAGCAGAGAAAGATTATTGAAAATGGATTAGTGTTATAATTAGGCACACATGTGCATGTTTGTACCTACCTGATTATTCTACCCTCTTCCTGCATGAATTACAAAGATAACACCAGTTCCACACTGTGCTTCACGAAACCATTTAGAAAATCAGTCTTATTTTAATGATCAGTGAGGTAAATACATATATAATGCTTATATGGATTTTCCTTACCAAAACAGAAAAGTCAGTTTGAAAATAATTTATTGTATATAAAATACTGTTTTCATTTGGTCAATGCCATCGGTATAACTCATTTTCTTATTGATACATTTATTTCTAAAATAAAATATCAGTGTCACTTATTATATTGCAAATAATTCCCTAATAACTGTTGCTAAAGGTGAATATCCTCTTTTATGAATTAGTTGAATGATATTAAACTGGGGTTAAAGGGGGGCTGGTTCAGGCTATGTTGTAATATATACAGAAATGGACAGTATACAATTATCTTGCTCTCCTGATGGTAAATTCAGATCTCCTCACACTAACTTTGACTTAGCTAAGTTCTGTCAATCATGAAGAAGGGTGAAATGAATGCCAGTTTTACCAGAAACACATTTGGCTTGAGACAAAGAGATGTATTTTGATTTAAGAAAATTGACTTTAACTCGTTCTGCTGTTATATGTGTATCACAGCACCCATTTAAACACATTAACTCGTTCTGCTGTTATATATGTATCACAGCACCCATTAAACACTTTAATTTCGAACACATTAAATTGATTAACCTAAAGCTGCACAGACTATTCAGTACACATGGTACCAGTTAATGCAGTTTGCTTTTATTTTGGTTTGGATATCATGGGGGTGGGGGGGGGTCATTGTGATCAACCTTTTGACAAGTGGGAAGTCTACTTGAAGTCATCTGTGTGCTTGCCTGTGAGGTTTGCATATTCTCCATATTGCCCCCAGTGTTTTTTCCTAGCACTGTGTATTCTCCCATATTCCCAAAATACACATGTGAGGTTCACTGCTGTGTCTCAGTGATCCTGCCAGGAGTGAGTATGGTGAGTGTGGATGGGTGTGATGTTCCTGTCACAGAGGGCATCCTTTCCAGGGTCATTGCTAACCTTGAGTCCTGAACTCTCCCCTCTTCTCCTCCAAGTAGATAAGTAAATTGGCAAGTGAATGAACACAAATTGTTAGTGAGTGTTTAATTTGTTTGGGTTCTTTATTTAGAAGTCTACGATGTTTTTTTTTTTGTTTGTTTGTTTGACCAGAGAGTTGCTGCAGGAACTTAACTGTGATCAAATGGGTTTCAGTTTGGGTCATTTCACTTAAATGCTTCATTTTCAAAACTCTGTCATCGAAGTGATGTGACAACTGTATTGTTCCTCAAAAAAGAAAAAAAAATCCAGAAGTAGCTTCCCAGGCACAATTCATGTACTAGATACTTTCCACTTTATAATATCATTTTGAAGATGCGACCTCTGTTCTTGATGACTCCAAGATACGTGGAAATCCCGGAGTTGCCAGATGTGAAGAAAGAGAGAGGAAGCTATTGTGAGGTGAGTGCTGGCTGAATCTACCATTCTTTAAAAATCATTGTTACATTTTCTACCCATGGGACTCTGCTCAGAGCTGCATTGGAAGCTGTGTTCCATGACTGCCAGAGTGCTAAGAAGACCAGGTGCTGGCTTTGTCTTGACACAGGAAAATTGTGAATGACTTAAGAAGGAACAAAGACGAGTACGGATCTAAGCATCTTCAAGTAGCTGACATATGTTTATTCCATACAATTGGCCAATCAACCCTATTGATACAGGGCTGTGAGTCGCACAGTTAAATTGTGTTGGCGCCAGAGTACCCTGGTGGATGGAGTCTGAGAGAAAGAATCAAGAAGCACCAAAAAGGCAGACTAAAGGAAGGAGTAAAAAAAAAAAAAAAAAAAAAAGGGAGAATAAAGGAGATGAGAATGGTGGCCTGACCATGGTAAGCCCCCTGGAAGAGTGAGCTGGAGGTGGCAAGGAGCCATGGTAACCAGCAAAAAAGTGTCCAGTGTGGAGAGTGTGGCACCAAAGCAAGGTGGCATAGTGAGCTAGTACCAGAGATTTGGAAATTTGATTTGTGGATCAGCAATTGTGGAAGAAGTTTGAAGCACCTTGGAGAAGCAAAGAGAGAGAAGAAGAAACACTGGAGAAAGAAGAAAAGAGAAGACACCATAGAAAGACTGGACTTTGCAGAGTGCCTGCCCCTCAAGTTGGAGGGGCAATGAGGCACCATCTTGGACATGTGTCTTTGGGACCTTTGAGACTGAAAATGGTGAGTGGGGTAAGTTAACTACCAGTTGTGGTGTTGAGGACTTTTTGTTTCCCAGATTCATTCCCCTTGTTAATAAAACCCTGATGCTGAACTGCATTTGAGTGGCAACTGCTATGCAGGGGTGATGCAGACCTGTGGTTTGTTAGTTAAAAGGTTCTGTCCCCTTTGACCCAATTTCACTATAACATCAAAGCTGCCATAATCTCAACTTACTTGATTGTAAAAATGGCAGGAAGACCTAAGTTATGCAATCCAGTTGGACAAGTTATACTGCCAACATCAAGTTCCTGGTCAATGTGGTCTCATCCCAGCAGCCAATGCATAAGCTGAACTCTAGGACATCTTTTTCCTGATTAAACCTTCCAGAGAGATCATACTTGGTGATTAAGCCATTTGGATTTTAAGACCCAAACTAGATATATTTTTAAAAAGATGAACATCATTAGTTTCAATGAAGTTTTATGAAAACACTCTATTTGAGTTCCTCTATCCTGACTTTTTAGATTTATTGTTTTTCCAGAATGGAGCTGAAGAGCAGGTCACAGCACGGTGACTATCTCCCCTTAGAGCGAGACCAATCGGCCACCTCAGAGGCATAAATACGATAGTCTTCTATTCCACCTTCAAGCAGAGAATTCTCATCATTTTTAGATCTTCCGTGACAGAAATAATATGTAAGAAAGCTAAGCTGTTTCATGGGTAGAACAGTACCTGGGATGATTAGAAATTTAAAAAGGCTTGTGATTTTTGAGCTGAGAATCGAAATCCAAATTGCAGATAGTGAAAAAGAAATAAGAAAAAAGAAGAAAAAGAAAAATCCTTCTCAAGAAAAGAACGCCATCAGTCAAAACTATTCTAAGCTCAAAACAACTTATACATTTTGTAATATTCAGAGTATTCATGCAAGGTGTTAATTGGGTCACTTCACTCCAGCTAGGCTTAAAAAAATGTCCCTTAGCTTCTAGCTAGGTGATAATTACATTCATTCTTATAAAATGAAATGGCTATACGTGGGTAGAAATTCTTTGCACCTAGCTAGACAAAGGCTGAGTGGAAATCAGTAAAGTATAATGAGAGAGCATAGAAGTAGGACAATGAAATTTATAACTACATGTAATTAGCATTATAACAACCTTTTATTTGTGCATAATTAGTAGTTTTGTAGTGGATTGATTATTAAATTTTAATCCTAGATTTGCTTTGGCATTTTTCTCTCCTAACAAGAATTTTGATTGCTGAATTATTTTTCTTACCTTGAGGAAGAATTTTATTTTTTCCTGACCATTTACAATAAATCAAATTCTGAAATAAATTAAAATAAATTAAAATAAAATTTTAATTATACTATAAAATTTTTAATTATGCTATAAAATGTTCTTTTCTGTGACTCTGCTTTCTTTTGTAGCAAGTGACTTGTATTTGTAATTCCATCTTGGTATTTTATTTTGCTAATTCACTTTTATCCTGGGTACTTTAGCCATCTGTCATTTTAGTAGCAAATTTTCCTTCATTTTGCACCCGAATTTCTGCTTTGCCACTGGGCACAAGAAGTTATAAATATGCAGAGCATACTGGTTTCAACATCAGCTTGTACAGCGGCCACAGACTAGAAGTTGCTCTGAATGGGGTTTCCCCAGGCTACTGGGAGACCTGCCATGTAGGGCAGTCTCTAGAAGTGGTTCTTGAGGTGAACTCTTTCCTGGTCTTCCTCTTCCTGTGCCTGGGAGACTTCTGGTTTGCACAGCTACTGTGATGGAAGAGCTGCTGATGCATGTTTACATAGACCTAGGAGGTCTATATAAGAGAACAGAAGTAGGTGCATACTCACCCCCTTCTCAGCCCTCCACTCCCCAATGTTCTTTCCAAATCTCAGTGGATATTCTGGCTGTCACTGTACATCTGGCAAACATGATTACTTTCCAGTCTTTTGAAAAGGTTGATTTGACAAGGCTTTTTCCCAGTCCTGCTGTGGAATGAGAGCTTTAGGACAGTTCTCTCTTTGCTGTTTGGGAAATTTTGCTGTTTGGGAAATGCCTCTAATTTATACTTGTGAGTGAGAGCTGTGAGGTTCCTGTTAGGCTCCTTGAAGCTAAAGAAAAGGATAATGAATTGTCTTTGAAGTTGAGTTTAAGGTGTTGTGAGTCCTGGAAATAGGATTTGAGGGGTCATCAAAAAGCTCGTTCTGAAATCACAGTCATGACGAGTGAAATGGAGATAGTTAAAAGGAACAGCCAGGTTTGCCATTTGCCATTTTGGATACAAGTCTAAAACACAAAAGACTAAAAATCTGATTATTGAACTGAATGAGGCACACTTGCTTGGATTCTAATTAAACAAGCCTACTCTGCGCAGGTCCAGAAGGGTTGCATAGTGCGATGATAATAGCGAACACACTTCTCAGTCAACCTTGGGGCTGCTTTTAGTTCTGAAACATTATTTTTCAAGTTTTAAATATGATACCCAGGAATGGCATGGTGTTTTCTCACTGGCAAGTGAGAAAAGAGGCACTGGAAAACATCAAAAATTCCTTTTAAGCTTTTGATTTTCTTTAGGATTTTCTCTTAAAGAGTACTGATACCTTATCCTCAGTTGATATTTTACCTATTGAATTGATAGAAATAAATACAATGAGAAACAAATACTCTTGGAAAAAAAATACCCACTCATGCTAGCATTTTAAATATTGTCTTGTTCTTGTGAGGTAGCATTGATTTACACTGCATCTGATGTAGGGCTATCTGATGTAGATTATGACTCTATACCCACCACCAAAGTATCAATAATCCTCACAATAGTCCATCATGCCCCCTCCTGCCCCTTCTAAGACATCATTTGAATTCATTACAAGGTTTTCCATGGCATTGTTGATGTGACAAAGACAGGTTTTAATTTTATTCTTCATCCAGAACTTTGAATTGATATTCAGTAGCTCAACAAATGAGCTACTGCTGCAGACCTGCAGATGTTTATTTACTCTAGGGAGTTAACATCAAAGGAAGTTAAAATAGATGATAAGACTGAAGAATGTCTTATTCTTTGATTATACTATCTTATTGTCAATTTAAGTAATATTAGTATCTTTTTCCTGCGCTAAAATAATGACTGTGGATAAGAATATTGGCCATTTTCCCCCTTTCTTTATATTTTATCCTCTGCCATCATTTTCTCTTTTCTATTCCTTACCTCCACTTCTATCTTTCTCTGATTGTAGTCTCAGAAGTGTATTTCACATTGCTGTGCTGGTAATCAATATTGCTTAAATAAATGAATGCATGAGTCACTGATAGTAAATTGTAGGTCTGTATTCAGCACTAACTGAAATCTGGATGTTGTCATTTTTAAAATGCTTAGAAGACTTATTCTGACTTTTAATCACTCCCACTATGATTATTCACCATCTGTTTCTCTTATTTTAGGGCCATGCACTTATGGAGATGTTGTTGAAAGTTTAACTAGTGATCCTCTAATGGTAAGATTATTTTTTGTTTAATAGGTTTTGTCCCTTTCATTGTCGTGTTGTTTTACATCCGACAATTAAGTCTTATTAATGTTTAAATATCTATTCTGCTTGAGATTTTAGCACTTCTTGAATATGTACATTGATAATTTGTTCAACTTTGCATAATAACCTCTATACCAACTTACATATTTTCACCCTCTCCTTGTTAAGAGTAGTGCAAACAGTATCAATTGACCATTTCTGCTGGCTTCTCCATCTATATCTTGCTATTTTGAGTGATTTGGGAATTTAAATCCTTTCTGTTCTTTGGTTTTACATATTTTTTTAAATTAATCTACATTCCAGTTTCCTTATCTTATATTTCTGAATTTGTAATTGACCATGTAAAATACTCAAACAAGTATTTAAATTCAAATATGGAATTTTATGTCTCTCAAAGGAATGTTTGCTTCTTGAATAAGTAGTTTATTTTCCAAGTGAAATTCTTCACATTTTCTTGATTTATTTTTCTTTTCTTTGGCTGAGTAGTATAATGGTAGCTTTTCAGTGCCCCTGATAGCTAACTTGATATCTGAGACATACATGGAATGACTTTTATCTGTTGTACTTCTCTTGCTTTTCATTTTTCATAATCTTAACATGTGCAATAATCATTTATGAATGCTGAGCAATTTGTATCAAAAAAAAAAAAAATCACAGAACCTCAGATGATCTTCCCTCGGTAGAAATCCCCCCTTTCCTTCCTTGCTTGGATGACTTAAGACCGATCACTTTCATCTTAGAGACTGCGCTGATTTGAGACTCACAGACAATTCTAGCAGCCCCCAGCATAACTACGAATTGACCCCTCCTCACCAGACTTTTTAAATTAAAAGTGTAATCTCTTCTGAAGGAAACTGGTCCCTAGAACTACAGTGAGTGAAATATGAAAAACCTCACTCAGCTTTAATTTAAGTTCTAGGCTCCCACAACACACAGTCCTATGATTGAACAGATGCCCAGAGGGGCATTGTTGTGCCTGAGACCCTCCAGATATACACAGCAAGTATCCCGATCACTTCATTCATCATCTGCAGGCTCAGGCCCCTGCTCTCTGTCATACCTCAGTCACTTACTGGTGCCTGGAAAAGTCAAAACTGCCACGGGAGAATCTGTAGCAGAATCTTCCCGCATTTGAATCTTGTCTGTCACAATCCCCATTGGCCTTGATTAAGTTGAACAGTTTTTGGAGTAATGACTCCTGTATTTAAATGAGCATGGAGTAGCAAATAGTAAAGAAAAAGGAGACAGAGTGACCAGAGGATTGGGGAGGGGGGCACATCCCCAAAGGGACCAAAAACCATACAAAGAGAAATGATGATGTATGATACTAAAAGTAGATAACATTAAATAAATAAATGGATGGATGGATGGATGGACGGACGGACGGACGGATGGATGGATGGACATGGCTCCGAACTCCTACTGAAAACTAAATTGATATTTCCATTAACATCTGAAAATAAGATAATACCTTGCTGATTGCAGTACAACAAATCATGCTTGTTCTGTTAGTTCATAGATAGCCAACATGCTGTCTGTCTTGAGGAAAAAGTGAAGAATACTCTCCACTAAGTGACAAGGAGGGAATTTTAAAGAGGCATCATTGTGTCAAGCAAAGGGCTTATATCAGAATACTGTTTTATAGGTTGTACCAAGAAAACACCATACATATATGATCAAATCACATACACTATCAAAAGTAATGCAATTTAAAATTTTTTTATTTAAATTTTTAATTTTTCAGTGTTTGAATTTCAATGTTAAAATTCAAAACAATTGATGTATAACTTAGTAGTCATTGAAACAGCTGATTTTACAACATTATTTGATGTTCACTGGTTCAAATATTACAGTTTCAATTAAAATACTCACCACATATTTTATTTGTTCTCTAGCATTTTAACACTGAAATAAGTACAATTTTCTATGGGTGTGATACTAGTATTTTCCATAACTGTGATAGCGAGCATTCATTTGTTCTTTAAATTGTTCACATGGTATAGAACCCTGAAAGGAATATGAGATATTCCAGTATCTTACAACTTACTTATAGAGATATTCTTTTAAATTCAAAATATTGATAGAAAAATATATCTTAAAATATATTTCTGGAGCTAAACAAACTAATCATGGAATTTGGCATTGAAATGACTCTCATTTCCATGTTTTCTCTTGGGAATGTTGTCTTAGTCTTTTTGTAGCACCAAAATAAATATATGAATATATATGTAAATGCACAGAATATATGTCTATCATATGAATATATCATATGTTTATGCATATACTGATCTTAGTTTTCTTCAGCAATTTTTGTAATTTTGAATATTCCAGAAGTGTGTTGGCATATACAAGTACATTGAGAAATAATCCATTTATAATCTTATTAGAAAAGCATTTATTGAAAAATAGAAAAGACTGAGGAACAATTCCTAGGTCAATAAGGCAAGGGTTGAGAGGAGTTTATAGGATTAGTCAGGTAATGATCCAATTTTAGATCATTTGTCATGAAATTTATATGTTGATGTTTAAGACCATTTCATAGACAGTACCTGTTAAGAAATATTTTATCGTTCAGAAGGTTGCAGACTGAGAGTTCATTGTGGTTTTCGGCAGATGCCTCCATTTCTTTGTAGTATAGCAATCAATTGTTACTTTGAAAATTGATTCAAACGTCTTGTCAATATCTACACAATGGAATATTATTCATCAGTTAACAAAGATGAACTTACGTCATTCACAGCAACATGGATGGAACTAGAAGAAATCATGTTAGCAGAAATAAACCAGAAAGAAAAAATGAAATATGGATGGTCTCACTTACAGGAGGGATATAGGAGCAACAAATAGACAAATGGCCAAGAATATTAAAAACTGTTAACAGAACTGAAGCACAGAGCAAGGGGGGGAGGGTAAAATCAGGGAAGGGATGGGCACAAGAGATTAAGTTGGTTCACAGGTGTTGAGGTGGTGGGAGAACCTTGGAGTAAACAACGACATAAAATATATGTACAATCAATTTTAAACAATAAAATTATAAATAATATATTAAAGAAAATTCTCATCAGCATGGCAGTCAAAGAAAATGTGGAGTCTGTTTGAATCCAAGCAGAATCTACCATACATATATAATATAGATGTTTATTAGATCATCATGCTGCTTGATACTGAAAACATTCAAATGTGCATACTTTAAAAATTGTATATATGATTTGAATTTTAGATTCTGTGTCTCCATTCATACAAAGTTTTAAAAGAGCTGTGAATAATGACTCTACCAAGTTTAATGACATTATCACATCAAATTGATTACCATTATTCAGCATTCACAAATACATTCTTAAATATTCCATTATTCAATCAAAGCTGGAAAGTAGTAGCATATTTCTCAATTATGTAAGAAATTTGCATTGTTCTTGTAAACATACTCTGCATCATTCACTATTAAATTGAATTATGTGCCCAGTAAGGATACAAAACATTGAGAATAACCTGAGGGTGTTATTTGTAATTTGTGATGTTTCCAATACATAATTTACATCCCATTTTTAGGAATTCCTTTGGTATAAACTGAACTTTATAGTCAGAGTACAAAGATCCATTGTTTCATCTAAGAGTGTGTGTTCACTTATTAAATTTGTTGGAAGTTTTCAGGTATCATATTAACTTTCATCAGGTATGATTGCTGCAACAATTAACTGATATTTAACATTTCTTCAGAAGGATGATTTCTATGCTGCCTATGTTCTATTTATTTACCTTGTTTTATGTGTCTTTCTCTAGCTATTATATGATTATTGCCTATAATCTGTATGCAATTATTTTCAAATTTAGAGTGAAGTCAAATTTAAAAATTCACAAATTTATATTATTATGTATCTTAATGGATATAATTAATACTGAAAACACACAAACCTGTTACATATATAATACGTGTCCAGAGAAGGGAAACCAATATTTTCAGCATCTGAGTTGTAACATCAGAAGGGCTACCCATGTATCAGTTGACAGAGAGAAAATAAAGCATAAAATTTGATACATAAAAGCAGGTGTGTGTGCATACTATTGCATTTTATTTATGAGTATCACTGTTAAATGAATGGTGAATGATGTCATATTTTTTAAACATTTTCTCACTAATCAGTAGAAATTACACCAAAGCAGAATAATACCTTGAGGGAGATGAAATCTTTACCATGTAGTGATACTTTTACTATATGGAAGAATTTGAGGGATACATTAGTAAATACATCTTATCTTCTTGTCTTTTGTTGGTGATATTTAATAAAATTCAGAATACATTGTTCAGTTTTTGGATGAGTGAAAAAATGACATGCATATTTTAAAATGTATTATCTCTTATAATTTAAATGGTATCCTTGTCATGGAAACATGAATTAAGTTCATGTCTTTTCTATCAATGTTATTAAGAACCATAGTCTATTTCTTGTAAACTTCTATGTTTTTCTACTAATATTTATTTTTGAAAAACTATGTTTAGTTTAACAGATTTTGCCTCTTTGTCTCACATCGGGAAATAAAGAGTAGCTAGTATAATTTGCTAATATATATTTATATCTTATGTATAAATCACAAAATATTGAAAGTTTTCTTTTATGGTGTGTAAATATACATTACAGAAAAGTGATTACTAAGATATGGCTGTGGAGCAGCTGGTTATATTTACATACAGTATTTTTGAATATTAAAATATTTTAACTGGAATTGTAAAACTTGGTGCATTCTATTAATACCATAGATATGCTATACAAAATAAAATGTTTTATTTTGTTTATAAATAAATGCATATATAATGCAGTAATTAGCCAGTGTACTAATATCAATAATATTGAAGATATTTTATGATCGCTTAGGAGGTCATTATATTTTATAATCACAGCAGAAGCAGCTCTTGTTTAAAAATGTGGTAATGTATTATGTAACTGTTGATGAACAGAACTTTGCAGTGTTTTCCTTCTGAATATAAAAGAAATGTATACTGTATATATTAACAACAGATTAAAGCTTTCATTCATTTGTAACTAGTCTAAACGTTGAATCAAAAAAACAATGCAATGATTTTCATGAGTATTGATATCTTTTGAGTGGAAAAACCTGCTGATGGTAAGCAGTTTTGATTTGAAAACAAGCAGGTCAACAAATCAGCAATCTGTGTAATTGGAATAAATATTCCAGTCATATGAAATTTCTTCACTGCATTATTTCTGTACTAGCTAATAGAGCATGGAAATTGTGGCTCAAATACACAAAGTGCTACCTGATAGGGCCAGTTTTCTGAAAAATCAGAGGAGGAGAAATTGTTCTATAAAACCATTGATTCATAGTTTATTTCAAAACCTTCTAAATATACTTAGAGATGGGTTGTAATATTTTCTCTGTCAAAGTATTGGATTCTTTGTGACATTCACTGTGTTAATAAATCACTGTCAGTCAGTGTTACCTACTTTGCAAGTTGCAAAAAGCAAATCACCAACAATTAGTCTACTCTTAATTATATTAAGTGGTTTCATATAGAGTGTGAAAGTCACAGCTAATCTATACCAAACTAAATCATGATGAGAGACCTTAACTTTGGTCATATGAAAATGGAAGCATTCCGTTCCTTAAGTAATATGTTTATGGAAAACAAAAGCTAGAAAAAGTTGAATTGTATTTTTCTGATGTGTTAAAAATCACATGTGTTAAAAAACACAGAAATCAATAGTGTCAAACTAGTGCTTTGCAGTAAACAATGAAATGGTTTATAATTAGTTGTTTAGGTAGTCCTGACCCTCAGAGAGATGACAGTTTGCCTGCCCAAACCTCCCCTTCCATTGGCTAGTTAACATATTTCATGTGATGGTCATTTTGGAAAGACCTGCCAACAAAGATCAATGCTAAAATATTTCATATTTTTTAAATCTAAAATAATAAAATTGTACAACTCAGCTTAAAGTTAAAGCCAAAGTGTCAAATTACTTATCCTTGTTAAAGATCTAAATTTTAAAATATATTCTTTTTATTACTTAATTTTAATTTTTGACAATGTGTGAATGTAATCATGAAACCTTTGGGATAAAATAAAAATGAAATAGTACATCTACAGATGAGGCAAAGCCAAACTGAATCAGCCCTCAGCATCCCTATACAATGGGGGAAAACTATATTTCCAGTTTTTATACATCAAAAATTTACTGTACCTGAAATCCTACTGTTAAGCAGCATCTGTTAAAGAGATGTCATAGTATTATATAGGTTTTATATGAATTTTAGTTATAGTAAATAATATTATGATTCATTAAATATACAGTAAGTAAACATATTGAATGTAATTTAAGTCATTCTAAAATCATTTTGAGTTTTCAGTAATTATGTCATAAAATGGAAAGTCAAGGCCTATATAAGTATACAATAGCATTATATACTATTCTTTGTATTTTCGTAAGAGCAAAGCAAAATTGAGTTTCAATATTATTTATTAATAGAAATAATTCATGTGTGGAAAAAATCTGCCTTTGGTTAAAAAAAGGTTACTGCAGTGGGCACATTTTATTCAATTAATGGCTTTCTTTTTTCATTGTCTCATTATTAATAATACCAAGTGACTCCCTTAGTAACTATATGCATTGTTTCCTTGACACCTAGTTCAACCCGATGTGTTTTCTTTTCTTTCACTATTGTTGCTGTGCTGTCTGTGCTCTAAGACACTGATGTCTTAGAGTCAGAGCTTGTCTTTTTTTTATTGAAGTATCATCATTTTGCATCCTAGTGTTTTGACAGCACACATTGCCCTTGTTCGGTGTCATTCCTGTAGCCCTCACCCCCGAAGCAGCCAGAGTTGTCCACCGTGGTCCACAGAGCTGGTCGTTTCAGAAATGATATTTATTTCAGATTATGAAACCAGGGTTTCTGGAAGATAAAGGTCAAAGTCAGTGCTATAGTGTGAGTTGTATTTCCTTTAATTCTATTTGGATCTATTTATAGCACTACAGTAGTTAAATGAATGCTCCTGAGAGTAAGATTCATTTCAAACTTGCAACTGACTGTCTGAACTGAGACTAGACCAATGTTTTGCAACCATGCCAGTTTGGGCAACTTCATCATCAGTTCTGGCAGCTAAAGAAGGTTAGAGTCCTGGAAATTATCTTGGTAGAATTTTTAATAATGAACAGGGGGAAAACAGATAGCATAGAAACAGTCACTTAAGTTTCTCTCTCGAGTTCTGGTTCTCCCTTGCACTCTCTCCACCCTCGCTGAGGATGACACCACCGTTTCAACCTCACCACCTAGGCCCAGGTGAGCCTTAAGCATGTGCACACCTATTGGGCCAAGTGTGTACAGTCATGGGGAGGGTACAACACCACATAGAGGCTAATGGAAGAAAAAACCTGACCAACTCAGTTATCTTGCAACTGAGCATTCAATTTCCAACTAAATAATGAGACACTAAATGCCATTTTAGTATGCAGTACATTCTATCACCTACTTCCAATACAGTGAGCTATATTTTGTGCTTGTCACCACTTACCAAAATGACAGAAGTTCTGCAAGAACAAACTTGCTTAGTGACATCGAAGTAATGTTTAGAAATTATTTTGCATTTTTGATATGAAGGATTTTGAAGTCTGTATCTGCACAAAGTAGGAAGAAACCCTATGTGTATACTACACTACACAACAACTAACATTATTTGTATGGGTCTATATTTATAGCTGTTACAGATCAGTGTAAAATGTGAAAGATTAAAAAGTCTGTGATGATCATGAAGCTTGAAAAGATAGCATCCTTTCCAATGAAAGTAGGAAATGAAATAATAAAGGTCTGAGCTGAATAAAATAAAATAGGTAATGAATATAAAATTGAGAATATTTGTAAATCTCCAGTGTATTTCTCTCAAATTAATACCCCCATAATATAATATAATAATATAATGTAATGTAATATAATATAATGTAATATAATATAATTAATAGAATATAATATAATTAATATAATATAATGGAAAAATTCCCATTTGCTAACCTAAGTGAAACTGTTATCAGACCATATTTCATTCATAGTATAATCGTTATAAAATATACCGCACATTTACCAACATGTCTGCATTAATAAGATGGACATGTGGAAGCCTTAACAAAGATGTATAAATGCTTGAGTGCTTGTGTGCTTAGTGTGTTCTGGGGACTGGTCATATCTGGAGAAGGAGTTGCACACCTTTTATGATCCAGCCACTTCTGTCTTAAGAGTAAAACCCATGTAGCATGTACATGATTGTTGCAAAAGTTTAAGGATGCTTTGGTGGCATATTTCATAAAATCCAATCCATAGAAGCAAATCAAACATCAATAATTGAATAAGGGCCAGACATGGTGGCACATGCCTGTAAGTGGCAGCCTAGGAAGCTGCGGCCGGGGCCAGGAATTGTGGTTCCAGTCCCACATGTAGCGAGACCTAGTTCCAAAAAAATAGCTCAGCGTGGTGGTGTGTGCCTGTAATCCCAGCTATCTGGGGATTGCTTGAGTCTGTGATACCCACAGACTGTGATACAGTCTGTGATCTGTCCAGTGAAAGAGGATGTGAATCAAGGAACACATACTTCATGAAATGACATGGGACAAAATTCATGATCATTTTGCTGAGGAATGGAAACTGATCACAAAAGAGTTTGATCTGTATGATGCCATGTGAACAAATACCTGTAAACAGGAAAACTAATATTTGATAGTTGGGACAAGATCTGAGCTCTCATTGTGAGGATTGTGAGTTGGTGCTTAGAGCATCAAAAAGGTTTCGGGACTCAGGTTTCTTGTTGGGGTGATTACTCTAAACTTGTGGATCCAAGTCATTGCAATACTGTGTATTTTTTCCTATATTTATTAACTTTAACAAATTTTATAAAATGGTGAAGCAAAGATCTATGATCTTAAAAGATGATTCTTAAAATTTTTCTGGATATATATCCTAAAATAAAAATCAAAATAAGATATGAGACCACCTGAAGTCAATTTCAGAAAATACATACTAACTAAAAGTAGTAAGTAGTAAGCATAAGCCAAAGTTGCTACAGCATCCTGAAAATTGCATAAATAAATCAAAGAATCCCACAGTTCATGAACATCACGAATGCCATTTTTGAAGGAATGACAGCTTGTTAATTTCTCTGATAGCTGTTGACAGTGTATGAATAAGATTTATTATGTTAGTCAGATTAAAAATGCTGTGTCAAGTCTAGAATTTTAACTGTCAGTACCTGTATAACTAGCCTTATTAAATTATTTATCATTGAAGTTGATTTAAATGAGAAGATAACGAAGAAAAGCTCTGTCAATGTGTTAAGCAAAATTAATTCTAAGGAGTTGGGAAATTCATTAAAGCTCAGAAAACAATTATCTACTTTCATAGACTTTTTAAAGTATAAAATTCAAAATACCACGTTGAAATTCCCCAAATCCATGGACAACAACGTTTATAATATTTAATATTTCCTTTGCCATTAGAATATAAAATATGAACTTTTTTCTTCAGAAGTCTGCAATAGAATAATATCATTATTTCTGAATTAAGTAGTCACTGCATATTGATAATAATAATTATAGATATCATATTGAGAGTTTATAATATGGAAACAGTAAACATAATGAATATGTTATAAGGATGACCACAAATGACTAAATTTGTTAGATGTGGGATTAAAAGGACACGCTCAGAATTCTGGCTCCTATTGATCATTATTTTAATTTCTTGTTTTCTAATTTTCTTCTCTAAAGGAGAGAAACAATATACCTCAGAATTTAGGAATATGTTGAAATCAATTTAGACAGTTCTTAGCAAGATATTAGTGACAGTTCATTTCCAATCATTCTCTCTTTACCTTTCTCAGCACTAAGACGAAGATGAATATCCTTATTCCATTTAGAGACCAAAACTCTATTCTGGATGCAGACAGTCTCCCTCCAGAAGGGAAATCCTGATCATTTCCCACCATGTAGGTTCAAAGATGGAGCAAACCTGGAGCAGAAAAGAGCATCTCCCCAGTTTCTCTACTGAAGGTGCTTCAGTGAACAGAGCAGTTTCTTCCCTGTAAAACAGGCGTTGCATGGTTCTGTTGTTGACAGCTGTGTTCCCCTCGAAGGAAGAAAATTGATCAGTGGTGCAAAGACACCTCAGATATATTTAGCTCTTCAGTACAAAGCTGACTTTTTTTCTGGTTAATAGTGTGCAATTGAAGATTAACTTAATTCTTAGTTATCATTATCAGAACAGTTATGGATTTTCCTTACCTATAATATGAGTTTATTTTACTCAACTTCTAATTTTACTTTTTTTAAATTATGTTTAAATGATGATAAATTAGATACAATTTTATTTTATATAATGTATATTATATGTAATGCATACATTATATAGCATATATTCTGACATATATATTCTGACATATATAACATATATATTACAGATGATATATAAATATATAATATGTGTCATAATTATAACTATATTATTATATAGAAGTACTATATATTATAATTTATATAAATAATAATATATCATAATATATTATATATAATTTATTAAATTATTATATTTTATATTATATTATGTTTTATACTATTACATAATAAGTTATAAATTATAGTATATAGTTCTTCTATATAATAATATAGGTATAATCATATAATTATATACTACTAGTAAATTATATTACATAATATATACTCTATTACATAGAACATGCAATACATAGAATATATGTAATACATAAAATATACATTAGTACATAGAATATATATTATAGATAATATATGATCTATTATTTTCTATTATATAGGATATATTTTCTATCATAGTATACATATTCTATTACATATACTATAGTCTTTCATAATTTATAATATATTTATAAACTAAAATTAGAAATTGAGTAAAATAACCTTTATAATATAATATATATTCTATATAGTAGCCTACATAATAGTATATATAGGTTATATACTATTATATTAATAATATTATAAAATACAAAAGAATTATGTAAAAATTCCTGTTCTATTTGAAGATTATTTATGTAATAAAAGCACAGATCTTACAGGTTAAAAATTATTAATCAATCAATGTGAGTCATTCATATAGTCACTTTACTGAAATTACTGCAAATAAGAAAATGAAAAGAAAAATGCACAACTATCTATTATCTTTCTTGAATTAGAATAATAGTTTGTATAGACACCTAGTGTTTTCTATGTAACTGATACACTCGTGAAAATTAATTGGCATTTTCTTTTGAGTAATGCCGAGATGAAATTTCTTTGTTCTTGTTTATTAGCTGTTTCTACCTCTGATTGGGTTATCATAAGTTAAACCAGGTATATTTGTGAATCTAGAAAATTGCCATGAATATATTTAGAGTGAATGCCAAGCTATATTACCTCTAAATTTAATAGATATAAAGGATATTATTCTATGTTAGGATAAAGATTTTTTTCTGGAGTGCAAATATTTTCACAACAGAAAGTTAATATTAGCACCCATGTTCTGATTCATTGCAATTTATCTTGAATCATTTACATGAAATATGTACATAAGACACTCATCTCATAATTTGGCAAAAAAACTAGTTGCTTTCAAATATATGACAAAAGCCTGACTGAGATAATTACTATTTAAAAGAGACAGCCTAAAGAGCTTGCTAATTATATATTCTTTCACATCACTGGTTCTCAAGTGCTACTGTGCATAAAAATCATCTGTTAATATTCAGATCTCCTTTCCTCTGATTTAATGAATGTTGACAAGATAGGTAACATTTATACTCTTTTCCTTTAATTTTTCACATGGATTATTGCCCTCCGCTAGTCTCCTTCAAGTTGTCCCCTTCTTCCTACTTTATTAATTCGGTACAACTTATTTTACTAGTGGTTGTGGTTGCTGGTTTACCACTACATCAGATCCTGCCTTTCTTTTTGTTACTTGTTTGGCAGGGCCAGAATTATTTAATTTTTACTTTTGCCTAAATCCAATATGTGTTCATTTGTCCATAGACTAGATCTAGTTGTTCAAGCCTAAAACAGATTGAGTTTCAGGAGACATTTGATATTTAGTTGTGAGCAGTGACTTTGGTGACAATTACAGTGCAGTAAATCAACCACAACTACAATTAGCATTAAAATAATAAACAAAAACTGTCACTATTTCTAAACTTTTCATTACACCAGCAGGTATGCTGTTACCTCGTTTAATACAGCATGAAAAGGAAAGCTTTATGCAGTGGGCAGCAAATTATGCAGAAACCGAGTAGTTGATGATCCATGATAGGTGAGGCAGGTTTCAGTCAGGTCATCTTGATCCTACACCTGGCATGAGGTGGGATTGGGCAGCAGGACTAGACGAGTTCCTCCTTCAGAGCTGTTTCTGATTCCAGTCATTTTTCCTGTCAATATAGTGTTATAAACCAATAGTACTTATATTGCATATATATATACATATATATACATATACATATAAAGTGTTATAAACCAATATAGTGTTCTAAAGCAATAGTAATTATATTGCATATAAATACATATACATATATATGCAATATAAGTACTATTGGTTTATACATATGTACATATACATACATACATATATATATATATATATATATATATATATATATATAATGCCAAACGAAAGGACCCAGAACTAAAAGACTACCAGAACTAAAAAACTACCTATTGCATTTATATGCAATGTTAACTGTACACATAGCATATATACATTTATATATAGGAGACATTTGAAATAAGCAACTACGTGAAGCTAGAAAGTAGACTAAGGGCTGAGAAGAAACCAGAGTGAGTGCTAATGAGATCTGCAAAAATGATAATTTAAGATAAATCACAGGTGCTGATGCAGGGTTTTGACCCTCGTGTCTCCTTTACCGGATTCTTGTTTCTTGAAACTGGAAATAATTCTCCAAAGACACACGCCCATGGGTGTGTGAGCTGAAAGAGGCAAGTTTATTTAAGGAAGATGAAGTGACAGACCAGAAATAAAGATAGAAAAGCAAGACTCCCTGGACCCGTATCCGGGATGGGGTAAGGAGGTTTCCAACATGGCTATCTTGGGCACAAGAGTTTTAAAGGCTTTTGTGTATAACTAATGAGCCCCACGTTAATTGTGATTAGCTGATGTCGCTAAGGGGGGAAGAGAAGGAATCTCCTTTGTGTGACTTTGCTCTGAATCAGATGAACATGTCTTAAAGCTTGCCTGGAAGTTGCCCTGGAATCTATTTACTTTGTGTAAGTGTTGCTTTCAGAGCTCTGGTGCCAGATACCCCAGGTAGGCTAGCCAGGTGCCCTTCTTTCTGCATGGCAGAAAAAATGGCTTTGATGTTTCTGATGGCCCTTCTGTGAATTTTTCATAATCTTCTTCCTGAGATTCCTGACCTGTCTCCTCTCTTCCTGGAGGTGCCTCTATCCCTGCTCCTAGTACCATGGGGAAGCTGGTAATATCCCTGCTGCGTATTACCTGGGTGGGTAACTTTGTATGGTTCAGGTGTGAGATAATAAATCCATTTCCCCATAGAAGATAATATACCAATTAATGTCCTCGATAGAGCTAAGGTAGTGAAAGTAGTGATGTTTTTATATCACTTCCTGACAACTCTCCTATTTCTCGGGGATGAAACAGTATTGAAACAAATAGTTTAAAAAAGTAAAAAAAAAAAAAAAGAAAGAAAGAAAGACAATAACAACAAAAAAACTGTTCAAATGAGTAAAATTGAGATTATAGTCTATTCATGAAATATCACTAAACAATGGTTTAGAAGCTGTTTATGACTTTAGCTATTTTAAAGTTGCTGTATTAAAAAAGACACGTTATTACAGAAATATTTGATGAAGCAGGAAGACCACATCACATGTAAATTAAACATCTTTATCTTTCCGAGTATTCCTCAAAATATGACCATATTTTGCTTTCCCCATTCCATGAGAGAGGGAAGTCACAGAGCTGGGGCTTCAGCCCCACAGCAAAGCTAGAATCTGAAGGAGAGGAAACAACCTGAAAAGGCCTTCAGCAGATGCCTGTTCACAACCAGTGTCTTCTATAATCTTCTATAATGAACGACACAGAACTGATTGGAGAAGACAGTCAACAACGAGAAGACACTGTAGATACCAGATGAGTACAAACTGACAGCCCAACACAAAGTTAAGGCTGAAAACCTACCAGCACGGCTTGCTATATCCCAGGATCACAGTCCCTCACCCAAGCAAGAAAAGGACAATGCCATAGAAAATGAAGAGATCAAAGGATTCAACATAGATCAACAAACAACAAGGAGAGAGGGGTCTGAGTGAACAGAGGGGGCATCAGTGGGAGGGGAAGACATTCCAATATCCATTTATTGATATTGTATAAAATCTAAAGAATGAATAAAAAAATAAGTTAAGCAAAATGATGCATCAAGTGGACAAAGCTCTACCTTAGAAAATAAAGGCCTCAAGCTGCTTTCATATTTCACTGACTCCATTAATCTTCTTTAATTACTTTGGTTTGTCTGTTCGCTTTGCCCCATCCCCCAGCTGCCATTCATGCCTCTGGCATTATCACTATATTTATATATATTTTATCTCCCAGATTGCTGGACTCCGACTGTTGACCAAAATATTTGCCCACATATTCATAAAATTTTAATTATCTTCAGTAGAAATTTTCTTTAACACCTATATTCCATATTACCATTTTGTTTTCTTGTGACTTTATTTCTCTCCCTATGTTCCTTCTATATTAATATTAAAATAAGCTGAGGCTGGGGATTACTTGAGTCTGTAGTACCCTGGGCAATGTGAGCCTGCAGTTCCACGGGCAAAAAATGGTGAAACCTAGCCTCAAAAAATAGATAGATAGATAGACAGACAGACAGACAGACAGACAGACAGACAGACAGACAGACAGACAGACAGACAGACAGACAGACAGACAGACAGATAGATAGATAGATAGATAGATAGATAGATAGATAGATAGATAGATAGACAAGATTTATTAACAAGGGAAATGAAAAACCCTAAATGCCATGGCCAGTTATTTTACCCCAGTTATCATTTAGCCTTAACATCCCAAGATGATGCCCTTTTCCCCCTCCAAGCCTGAGACAGACCTCCTACAATGTACAACTTTTCAGTAGACACAATTTCCAAGTTTTCCAAGGGTCTGTTCATTTGTTTACATGTCTTTCCGATATCATAGTCTTCCTGAGAGTGTAACATCAGGAATATTTTTCATCTCACATTTAATATCTAGCATAGACTTTAGCATGGAACATCATTTTGCAAATTTAGTGTTCAAATCCTTCTGCCACACAGAGAGTTAGATACTTTAATGAGCACTACTAAATGTTAAGATTAATTGACCAAATATGTGAAGGAGAAACTGTTAGGAGTCCCATGTGGGAAGAAGAATGTGATGGAAGAGACTGATAGTAATCCATGGGATCAGCTTGTAGACTGGGAATCTGGGAACATGTCCAGGTTCAACTTTATTAACAATTGTGGTCTTTTTATACCTTAGTGAAGGAATGATCACAATGAAGTAGGGGGAAGGAAAAGCTTAGATCCCAAATGTACTATGTTATAGAGCAGGAGGATGGTGATAACAGGAATAGTCATATGTCTCTTGGGTGGAACATTCCTAAGAGCTTAGGGAGCTGTGTCACAGGTAAGAGATGTGCTGGTAACCACCATTAGTGTGCCAGAGAGGATGAGAAAGATAAAGGTGTTCCTTTATCTATGACATCTCTCTGAACCTATGTCCATATTCCACAAGAAACCACCAACTCAGTAGAGCAATGAAGAGGGAGTGGGATTCAGTTTTCTGAATGATACATATGCTCTCATGGAGATGATAAATTCCTAGTCTAAAAGTGAATGAAGATAGTATAGTGAAACTGGTTTGCTGGAGGAATATTCATTAAATCTTATTGTCTCCTAAAGGAATGAAAATGTTCTTACTCCCTTGAGCTATTCTAATAGTTCCATTAAGTTTAATATGCATATGCACATATGAATGCACACACAAGTACAAACACAAACAGGTTCTGTGGTAAATTAGCAAATAGACCAAACAAGTTTAAACCCTCTTCCATTGCTCTTTAATAGTTAAGTGTTAACAAATTAGATTAACTGGTTTGGTGGAAGATTCTGTATTAGGAAGAATCATGGAGTCATTTGTGTAGCTTCTTATATGGGATTTTGTCTTTTCATGAAGTATTCTGAAAGTCTTCACAACATCATCAGGTTTGATTATAGTTCATTTGAAAGACATTTTTAAGACCAAATTTATTGTATTTTCCACCATGAAAGCATTTACATTTAAAAGGAAAAGACTGGGTGAGGTTCTGATCTCATCTTGGAGATCTGATGGAAATCCCAGTATTGATAGATCGTTTCATGGACCCAAAGTAGGGAGGGGTGAAGGTGGAGGCTAAAGCTCTAGAAATAACTCATAAAATGCTGGAGATTAGGACTGAAGGTAATTCAAGAGTATCAATCCAATTTCCATGAACCCAAAATAATTCTTTATTTTAATTTGTATGCAATATATTCAACAGCATGGTCATAGTCTAGAATTTGTTAAACCCTCCCAAAAAACATGAAGCTTAAATGTTTTTGCTTCATATTCATAGAATTGATGGTCAAGGATGTGATCTCAACTGTTTTAAGAGTCTACTTTGTCACATAAACATTCATTTGAAATCACTTTCTGTTTTGAAATTGATAAGCCATTCTCATTTTACAGTCCCTAAATTTTCAGTTGTGTCTTGTAACTGGGAAGTTTTAAATACCCTTTTGACTGTGAGATCTTGTAGCACTTCTTTTGGTCCATGAAAATGTCATGCTTATGCTCTCTCCTTAAATTCAAAATATTTAAGTAATAGCTGGACAACTCCAGCTACATTATGTATTCCTTATTGCTAAAAAGATTCAACTATCTTGCTTGGGTATGGATTAACACAAAATTATAATTTACAATGTTTGCTTGCCTTGCAAACCCTCTCTTTGAAAAAAATTAATTAAAAAATTTCAATATTACTATATACCCAAAGAATTCAATATTTGTGTTAATGGGATCTGATTTAAGGAGCCGTATTCTATTCAATTTGTTCAACTGAGGCAAACATTATTGAAGTTTCTATCCTTAAGTCATCAAAGATATGAGAGTAACCTAATTTATTCTCTGGTAAGCAAATAACAATGACACGCTGTCCATAATTCACTTTGTCATTATGTTCATTAAGTCAAAAAAGATGTTGAGAATCCCTACCATTTTATAACTTAGTATTGCAGAACTTTGTTTTCCCCTTTACTAAAATCTGAAGCAGTCATCCCTCATCTGTGCAGTGACAGAAATGACAGTTTCCATTTCAAATAGTTTTGTGTATTGAGTATTTCAGAATATTCTATCTTCTTTAATAGGTGAAGAAATTCTAAAATTTTCTTCAGTATCCAGTAGGCACACAAAAGCATAGAGTGAGTAAGATGAATCATACTTAACAGTTTAGGGTGAACAATTGACATCTCCAATGTTTACTTTTCTCTGAAGGGGGAAGAAATACAATCTCCTTGGTTCAGTAGTTTGAGTCAAAACACTACAATAGGGAAGGATACTGAGATGATTCCTTAAGACCTTGTTCCTTCTGCCAAATAGATAAGATGGTGATATATGAGATATATATATATATATATATATATATATATGTTAAGTATACATAATAATTTTCACTCGAGATTTCCTTAATAAAAACAGGCACTCTGTCAAAGAAAATGACATAAAATGCTTATGATTAAATGCAACATTTGGGTTTGACATGATCCTTTGGCCAAAAAATAAAGCAATGACAAATAAAATCCACAAGCACAAAAGTTGCATTGATGCTTCAGTCCAGGACTAAGAATATCAAATCTGTGGGGTTTATCCAGTCATTACAGGGCTATTCATAATTTCCTTGTTACAGGAAAAAAAATCAAGCCATGGTCCTCGAGAGAATAGGTTTCCAGTGTGGCAGCATCCTTGTTATTTTACACACCGATCCCCTGTGACTGCAGGGTTGGAAATATACATTACAGGAAACTGATGGAACTGCCAGAGTGATGGAGAAGTGAGGTTCCCAGTGCTTCCAGTGACCTAATGAAGAAATTCACATGACTCCCATCAATAGTATAAATCAAGTAATTAAAAATATTTTCATTCTGTAACGCATGAGCTTCAACTATATATCACAACTTCAATGGAATTAAATTATCAAAGTATTGCAAGGATTTTAAATGTCTTTTAAGCTAATTTGGATGAAATGAAACACATACATCATTCTAACAAATATCTCCCAAATGAATGTAAACTTTGGAAATGAGAAAGGGATTAATGGTAATGTATTTCATATTTGTGTTCTCTCTGTAATGATTCCATTATTTTCCCATGAAGAATATATTTCTAGCCAACAGATATTGGTCAGATGTTTAATAGACATTGCTGAGAGTAGTATAAAAATGACTTCCAACTACAATAAATCCAACAGCTGCTATTTTTCTTATTATCTAAGTGGCAGACCTAATCATGCTTGTCAAAATAACAGGAAAAGATAGAAAAACAGTAAATCATTCTTTGTGATTCAAAAGTTATGATTAACAGTTAAAAAATGAAATCAGAAAAACAAAGTTGTAATGAAAGAGCTGTAAGGTCACCAAAAGTTGATTAAACAGAGAGACCCTTTTTATTCACAAAAGCAGTAAGCCTCAAAGATAGGGCACCGTACAAAAGATGGAACTGTAGCATCCATGTTCTTGCCTGTTTAGGCAATTGTAATCATAGAATCCAACGAATGAAGCAGAAGACATATCACTTTTATTTGATTTCTTATACTAATGTATGTTCAACAGTAGGTAGAAAGTTACAAACCAATAAGGAAACAGGATAATGTGTTGCAACCAGATAATCACTCAACAAAACACCACTTTGCAGTATTTATGATATTTCATTTTCCCTTCCAGTGGGACTAGGTAATGGTGTCATCAGAGAGGAAAAAATAAATATGAAATGATGGCTCCACCTTGCAGAGAATCCCCTTATTTCCATGGCTCTTAAAAAAATCATTGAGCGCAAGGTAGAGGAGGAAAGGAGGTCCAGCTGTGCTTGAGTCCTTGAAGGAGGGTGGCTGGCATGTTTCAGCCTGTCTTTCTCAAACCTGCTTTGTTCTGAGATCACCTCTTCCACTGTAGTTCCCATGACCACTTGAACCCTCATTCATGCATGGGACTATTGACAGCAAGCAGTAACAAACTTACTAGCCTGCTTTGCAACCCCTACAAAGGGCAACTTCCACAAGTCTGCATGAACTCTGTCAAACTACAGACACCACTGAGTCAGGAGGAGGCTGCTGTGAGCTCTGCCCTGGATCCTCTTGTGGGTCTCTGTACTCTTGGAGCCTTTCCCACAACTATGTAATTCCTTATTTAAAAAACAGCATGGTTTTCCTCCTGATTGAATCTCAGTGTTTCCAGGAATCATATGACTGATTCCATCTTATTACCATGTCACTTTCTTCAACAATATTTGTAGAGTTTTCCTAGCAACAAGGAACTTACAATGTTATTCTCAGTCCCCCATCCCCAAATATGACATATGTTTATTTATATCTGTGAATACACGGTCTCATATTTAAAAAATAATGACTAGATTCATAAAATTGTACACTATAATAATTAATAATTAATATAGTAAATGAATATAGACCAAAAAAGTTCACATATTTGCCTAGCATAATCCCTAAAGTCATAAATATCTGGTTCATTCCTTTTCTTTTTACAGTTCTTTCTCCTATTTTTCTTTATCCCTTTTAGTTTTGATTCTTTTGTCTTTAAAGGGTGCATGAAAACAGCTCTTTGTATACATTCCCATATAAATTTAATGAAATTGATTCCTAAAAATTCCAGACTAAGTTCAAAAGTGAAAACTTCTCAAATGTATGTTTTGTGGCCCACCTTGATTATGTCAGAGTTGCTCCCCCATTTCATGACACATGGTGAAAAAAAGTAGAATTATTTTCTTTCTCTTTCCTTAGAAAGCATTCCCTTATTGGTTAGGATAGTCTTCTTTATCGGTTTATATTTATGTGAACTTGATATCTGATTTGGTTCTTCCTGAAGGCTGTAAGGCTCGGGAGTTTCACTGAATGGAAGCATAAATATTGACTTTTCCTAATGCAGTGGTAATATTGGTCTAGGCTGAAGGAACCTAAAAGAGGCTTCTCATGCTCTTTTTTAAATTAAATGTAATGATATATAGTTTTACTCTAAGCTCGGTTTTGTTTTCTGAAACTCATTGTAATGAACCCTGAAAGCTTTTGTTTTCTTTCCTCCAGATGCTGCTTGGAGATATGTCTTTGGAAGCAGATCAAATGTTAGTGTAATACCAAAGGTCAGGGCAATATTCTTCAAATATTTAAATTTTGCTGATCAGGAATTTTTCAAATTGCACAGAGCAGAAAAAAGATGATGTGACTAACCAGCATGTATTTATTCAGAGTCTTTTCAGAAAATGTTTTGGAAGGAATTAAAATGTCATGAGTCAGATGTACCTTCCTAATAGATTTTAGTTTGAGTCTTGCTACCAAGATTAACCCTCTCTACAAGGAACATGACTTAGCCAAAGGGAATCTTATTTGAGAATAGCACATAGAAGGGGGAGGGTAGGTCACCAAATTTCTCTGAAAGATGATATTCTACTAGTATAAAGTTTTTAAAAATAGCAATTCGTATTTTGATTCAAAATAAAGCAGAATTTATAAATCCATGATTAGGCTACCATAAGTAGTTTTCTTTCATGTGTGTTCCTCTGTCAACATACATAGTTGACTCAGGTATGCACTCACCCACACTATTTTTTTTTTCAATTTAAATAAAGAGACTAGGAGTAAGGAAATGAATACATTTTGAATATTTAAAATTAAAAGGTATAAAAGTATTTTAAAATAGAATGCTTAGAAATTGTGGGTTTCATCCTTACATAACTGTTATTTTTTTATGTCCATTGAATTGTGTCCATCTATTCTGAGTTGTGCTCTTTCCCAAGCAGTGCTATAAAGCTGAACCCTAAATTCATCATTCAGCCATTTGCATTCTACCCATTCCACCAAACTCACATTGTGGTGAAAACTGAGACCACCCTTCCATCATAAATAAATATCCCTAAGGCCACAGACTGCTCAACCATATCATCATACTTTGGCATGGCATTAACCTGGAATTCCTTCATAAAAGACCATTTCTCTTTGATACCCTCCTTTGTTTTCTATGTTCCTTAGAATAGATTCACATTTTTCTTTTAAATTTTAGAATAGCTCTTGTACTGAGGTATCCAGAGACATAAAACTGTTATATACTCCTTGTAATAATATACAATATATGAAAGATGTATAGTATATGTTATACTTTAATTTTCTATGTTAATAGTCCCTACCTATTGTCATCTTATATTTCTAGGTTGTGATTTGGTCTTTCTTTGCAAAGTGCAATAACTTCTTCTCTGTATATAGTCTATAGAACAGAGATCATCTCTATAATCGAAGTTTTGATTTTTTTGTAGCAGGTACCTGAGAAATGCAAAAACTTGAATACTTTTAAGCCATAACTTTCTTAATTGATTACTTAGCTGATCTTGACCCATTCCTCACTCCATGAACACCCTAAGTTTTGATTTCTACTTAAAACTTCTTCCCCAGTGTTAAATCTCTCTCCTACCCATAGTAATATCCACTTAACTTCAAAAACAATGCAGATTTCTCAGACTTTATATGCACTAATAGTGTGCTCTGGTGAGCTCTCTCCAGGGACTGCTCATGGCTTCCATGCCATGACTTTCTTGGCAATATAAGTTTCCTATGTTACAGCCACTCAGGATATCATTTTCTGTTCTCTCTTACATGTCGCTGGCAATCCAGTACTTGCTCTAGCTGCCCAATACAGAGACATGCATGCATATTCCCAGCAGGATGCAGGGTCAAATATGTTCACACCTGCTTGGAGTAGGTCATGAACAGCCTCCTCTGTAGATCAATTGTGCTCTGGAGAACATTGTCGGATCTCAAGAGTTGCTACCCCATGGGACACTCAGCTGACCTTACATCCTCCTGTAGTCTTGCCCAGTCCAGTGGCTATAGATTCTCAATAGCAAGAAGGAAGGAAGGAAAAAGGGAAGGAAGGGAGGGAGAGAGGGAGGATGGGAGGGATAGGGAAAATGGAGGAGGGTAGGAGAAGAGGAGAGGAGGGGAGAAGAGGGAAAAGTAAAATTGGACCTAAGCTCTAAGCACATGGCTCATTAAGAACATCACCAGCCAGGACCAGGGATTGCTGGGGGCACTTAGTGAGACCTAGTTCCAAAAATTATAACTGGGCATGGTGGTGCATGCCTGCAATCCCAGCTACCTGGGAAGCTGAGCCTGGAGAGTGCCTGAGTCTGTGGTACCATGGGCAACGTCAGCCTACAGTTCCATGTTCCATGGCCAAAAATAGTAAGATCTAGTCTCAAAAAAAAAAAAAAAAAAAAGAACATCTCCAGCTAATCCAGGTTCAAGGATTTGAAAGTTAGACACCAGTTCTTGAATGAAGGGACTGGGGAGTAACTGTGGACAATTTTGTAATCTGTGGCAACCACTAATTATGACCTCAGTATAGGTCATAGACTGAGCTTCTTGCTTGTTCATCTGAAAGATTTTCTTTCAAAGCCAAAGCCTCCGCTTTCCCCAGCCCCACCTACTCAGTCCCACCCACACATTTTACCAGTTGTTCAATTTAAATATTGCAAACATTTTATTATGTTTGTTTTCCTTTTCCATTACATGCAATGCCAACATTTAGCAATCCAGATAGAAGTCATACATTTGCATTGAAAAAGGAATCCTATCTTTCTGTGGTTGTTTTTAAAGTGGAAAATGAGCAAAGGGGTGTGAAATAGTTTTAAGAATTCATGATTGTTTTTGAGAGAAACCACATTCCCTGTCTTTAAAACTTTCTGGAATCACTAATTCTAGAACTTCTGGAATTCAGCAGCATTCTTGATTGGTGACAGTGCTTCAACAAATGTGTTGCTATTCTTGATTAACCACTTCCTAGAATTATATATTTTTCACCAGGTTTGGGAGATAGACAACCCTGAATTACTTTGCTAGGGTTTCCATACAAACTATCAAAGACTAGGTGATTTAATTAATCGAACTTTATTTTCTCACTTAAGAATCCTAATGCTGCTTGCTGGGTTGGTTTTGTCTGTGATCTCTCTTGGCTTGTTGATAGCTGTGTTTCACTGGATGTTCAGATGACCTTCCCTGTGTAGTTGTGTCTGCATCATAATCTCTTCTTTTCAAATCATCAGTCACATGGGATTCAAGTTCACCCTCAGGACCTTGTGCTAACTTAATTACCTCTTTAAAGACCTGTCACCAAATACAATCATGTTTTGAGATACTCGGTTTTGGGATTTCAGCACACACTGTGGACTGAGAAAATTCAGTCCACAATAGACTGTCAACAAGACAGTTTAATACTGATGGGGAGAATTTAAACAGGGTGAGGGGGCTTAAATACGGAGCAAACAATTCATTGATTACATAGAGGGATGTGAAGCCCTGAGCTATGAGGATATCTGGAGGCAACTGGGTGCAGGGGAAGGGCAGGGGCATTAGTGGAGTCAGGAGTCTTGAGTATTGAATTTAAGAAAACACAAGAGGCTGATGTAAGGAGGCTGCAATGTGCCTAAGAGAAAGTGCATCAGTTGACTGGTGGAGTTCAGAAGATATAGAGCACTTTTAAACAAAGACATGAGGTTTCCAGAACTTTGGTTTAGTGTATCATCTGGGTGGAGAGTAGAATGAGTCTGGGCTGGCAGAGTATGGCAAAGAGGTCAGTGGATGGCCTGCTCGTGAAATCTCATTTCTGAAGAACTGTGACACATTGAATGAATTATCTGTTCATGGCAGTAAGAATCCAGACAAATGGGCATTAAAACTATTTTAAAGATTCAAAAATCAGACTTTGCTAAAATATTGCAGTGTACAGAATGTGACTCTATTTTGGTTATTTTTATTTCCTTTTCAATTTTTAATGGCATGCTTGTTCCTTTTCTCTTTAAAGTAGAGATAATAAAATACAAATGGAACAAATTACCCTAGAAAAGCATAGTGATCAGTTTTTAGATAAATGAAAGTGTGAATAAATATGTAAATAAATAAAGATTCAAAAATAAATACAGGGTGCTATTACATGTTGCATCCATAAATGAAAAAGGAGAAAACATTTTATCTCTTGTAGTTTGCACCATTATTTAAACTTTAGTGTTAGTAATTTAGCAGAATGCAAATCTTTTTCTATCACCTTTAGCATTTTACAGAATTGAAAAGAATGGGTATATATCCTACTGTATTGTTTCTATGTTATTCACAAATAAAAGAGCAATGAAGATTGCATGTGTCTTCATCAGTATGTAAGTAGCTGCTTCTATTTGTGCTGCATGTAGCAATATTAACTTCTTTATATCGTCAACTCCTGAGGGCAAAATCCATTTCTTGTGTGCCTTACTGTCATTTAAATGTTCCATAAATAACCAAAAAAACCAGCTCTCATCATTTTTTACTTCATCATCATCATAATAGGCTAAATTTCACAAATGGATGAGACTGTCTTAGATTATAAGACTATCTTATAATTTACTGCATTTTAGTGGCAATGATATTGTTTACTCACCTCAAGCAGACAATTTGTGCATTGATTTCATCAGGCTCATAAAAATTATTAGCTTCAGAAATATTTCATCAGATTGCTTGCAAAACTCACTTAAAAATCTATTACTTGAACTTGAACAAATAATCTGTAGATTGGTTGATCACTGGTGTAAAAGATAATCAGCAGCTTATCACAGTCAGATTCTAATGAGGCAGGCTAAGTGAGTCGATCAGTGTTGCTGGTTAGTTTGTTCTCCACCCACCTCATTAAGTTTGTATGTCATCAATGTGGAAAGCAGGATGCTGGATATAAGCTACATAGACATTAATTCAAAAGGGTACTTGTACTTATGTGCTTATCACAGCACCTTATTTACAAAATTCCAGGATGTAGAACTACCCAAATGCCTCCAAAACTGAGGAATGGCTGAAAAAGCTGTGGTATATTTACACAATGGATTTTATCAATCAAAATTTAATCAATCAAAGAAGATGAACTTAGGCCATTCACAGCAACATGGATGGAGCTAGAAGGAATCACGTTATCAGAAATAAGCCAGAAAGAAAAAGATAAATACAGGATGGTCTCACTTATATGAGGAATATGGGGAAAGCAAACAAACAGATGAAAAAGAAAAATTTAAAAGTGCCAACCGAACTGAAGCATAGATCAAAAGAGAGGGAGGAGAATAAAAATGGGGAAGGGAGAATGGGAGAGCACAAGAGATTAAGATGTTTCACCGGTGATAAGGTGGTGGGAGAACTCCAGGTAGACAATGGTGTAAAAAATACACATACATATATATGTATATATGTATATACATACATGCAAATTTATATATATATGTATATATACACACAGAATTGTGCAATCGAATCAAAAAATAAAAATTAAAAAATATAAATTTGAAGGGAAAATTGTATATAAAGTCAATCTTGTGTTTCACTCAAGACTGTATTCAGTGATCTGTTTACCTATTGAACAAAGTGCTTTTTACAGTTAAATTTTAAGTAAAAGTTATTTGCCTGTATTGCTTACCCTGGTTTTGCATGTAGCACACCCATTCATTTGATTAAAAAAAAAAAGTTTGATACTTCTTGAAAATACACCAATAACAAGGTAAAATTGTGATGTCTAAAAATGGACATAGCTATTTATGATAAATAGTTTACTTTTGTTTTCATATAATCTGGACAATATTGCCACTGATCTTTGAATGGAGCAGACTTACGAACACTGTGTGAGTGCTAACAGTCCCAATATTCTCAGTGTCAATAAACAATAACATAACAAACTAAGCAAGGCATCATACTGGAGATCAGGTATGGGGACATTTAGAATGAGGGACTAACAGACCCATGCTTACTGGGCTGGATGCACGTGATTATTTCTTCCATTCTTGATCTTTATTTTAAAAAGGATAGTGAATATTTGGAATGGAATAGTGTGAATATTTTTCAAAATCAGAAATCAGAAAAAAGAAAGGTATTTGCTCTAAGGAGAAATACTTATGTGAATTATTATCCTGGGGAAACTGATGTGTATTGTATGCTTTTCTTTGGCTAAGACAATAATTAGAGTTGATAGGCACCATTTAAGCACCTTATGCATATTTCCTTTACAGGTTATTGCACATAATATTAAAGACAGACACCCACCACTGCCAATCATGAATAGTACTGGTTCATGCCCTCATTGAAGAGGAAACCAATGAGTATTTGTTTCACAAGGAACACTTGCTGATGAAAACACTGAAAACAAAACAAAACAAAAAATAAAAGGTGCTTGTTGTCATTGATTTGATTCATGCAAAACCACCCACACTTTTCCTTACCATTGAGTTTGCAACTTTAGTGCAAATATTAGCACAGTGGGGAAAAAAAATTCCCCTATTATTTCAGAATTAGTTGTGATTTCAAGGACCAGCCTGGAAGCACCATAGGGCCCCAGGCTTTGAAAACCATTTGAAAACCACTGTTCTACAAGGCCATTGCCTTCAATTTCATTTTCTCCAAAACAGCTCAGTAAAATAAGTCATTGCTGAATGTATTTTTCATAGATAAGAGTTGTAATTTCTCTAATTGTAAAAGAGGGCTAAATTCTTTTTAAAAGTATTTATTATTTATTTTGTTTTTACATCATTATCTACCCCAGGGTTCTCCCACCACCTTATCACCTGTGAACCATCCTCTTAGTCTTTTGTACCACTCCCACCCACTAGTTCCCCCCCCCATGCTCTATGCTTCAATTCTGTTGAAAGTTAATTTTAAATTGCTCTTGTCTGTCTGTTAAATTTCCCTGTATCCCTCATATATGCGAGACCATCCAATATTTCTCTTTTTCTTTCTGGCTTATTTCTGTGAGCATGATTCCTTCCAGCTCCATCTATGTTGCTAGGAATGACATAATTTTGTCTTTTTTTGATTGATGAATAATGTCCCATCATGTACATATACCACAGCTTTTTGATCCATTCATCTATTTTGAAGCATTTGGATTGTTTCATTTTCATGGCTATTGTAAATAGTGCTGCAATAAGTATCCAGGAGCAGGTGTCTTTTTGGAGTAAAGTTTTCATAACCTTTGGGTAGATTCCTAGAAGTGCGATTGCTGGATCAAATTAGAGTTCCATTTTCAGTAGTTTAAGGGTTCTCCACACAGCTTTTCATAGTGGCTGGACCAGTTTGCTTTCCCACCAGCAGTGTAAATGTAAGGGCTAAATTCCATGAGCACAAACAAAACAATATTTGGTAAAAGCTTAAATCTAGGAAAGGGTGTGTTTTGGTCTCTCAACCAGACAGACTCTATCATCTGTAGTCTGTGGCTAATGTCCTCTACTCAACTTTGAATTTATTCTTCCAGACCCTCTGACTGTGCAGCCGTCACTTTGCTGCCCACTAAACACTTGTTGTCAGTTAGATTTCTACATTTGATGAGGGAAAAATAAACCATGTACAGAGCTACAGGAAATCCTGTGTCTTGGAATATGCAACCCTGGCCTTGTGGGAATGAATATTAAGAAACATTATTGATCTTTTTATTATTAAACAAGAATAAGTCAATGACTGTTTTATTTCTTTTTGGATGCAAAAGGAAAGGGTATCTTAAAATACCCATGTCATCAATCCTTTCCCATTAATACTTGTCTATCTACATAATATATTCATAGTCCCTACATCCAGAACAGATAAAGTTATACTTTGCCTAGTTTTTGAAAATATTTTCTCTATTCTTTTTTCCTAATGGGTGACTACTTTTTGTACATATTTATGACTCTTGGTGATAAAATTCTTTGTCTCTGTGGATTGTGCTATATGGTGCAGAATTGTATTATATATGCATAATTAAAACCAGGTCTATTTTATTCTTTCTTAGTTTTCTATAACCATATTTTTTTAGAGTTCTCCACTAGTTTTTATATACTAAGAGTTATAAAATTTTGTATTATTCAGTAAAATAATTTGCCATTACTGACTTTTATATTTACATATTTTTATCCTTCATTTTATTGCTTGATGCTCAATTTCTAATAACTGGCATTTCATATGCATGACTTTCACTTCATTTGGACCAGAAAGTGATGAAAAAACATTTCCTATGGTACCAGCAGAAGAAGATTTTCCATTTTCGGGACTAGATATGAATAAGAGGGATCCTTCTCTGAAACTAGTGTTGGTCTGTCTTGATGGAGAGTCTGGAGAAACTGCAACTGATGACCAAAATGCTCACCTGCCATAGAACAGGGTGCTGCGTAGAAGAGTTTTTTTTTTTTTTTCTCCTACTTTTTTTTAAGTCTGAAACCCTGTCTGCTGACATGAGATGATAAACTTACTTGTTGGTCAAGAAAGTGATACCCACCAGTTTGCACACTTACACAGATGCTGGAAGATTCTGCAAGAAACTTCTGATCATTGTACAGCCTGAGTCGGTTGTACTTTGGATTCTAGTCACTTTATATTTCTGTCACAGTTTGCAAAATGGTTCATTCATCCTTCTTAAATCAAGGGAGTATATCTTTAAAAATGCAAGTTTATAAGATGGAGAAACTTCAAGACACTTAAGCTTCCTTTTTTTTCTGAATGTTGACTGTTATTCATTCCCTTTGAAAAGGAAGCAGTGTACAGTTACAGTACTCTACAACTGTGCTATATTTTCTTTCTCTAACATTGTCCAGATTCTACCTTTGAGTTGTTTGGTTCTCTTTGTAATACATGAACCTTATTTTTCTTTAGTTTTTCCAAAAGAGTCTTATTTTTCTCTTTTAAAAATTGTGTGTGTGTGTGTGTGTGTGTGTGTGTTTGAATGTGCCTTAGGGAAAAAACATTCTCTGAACTTCCTAAATTATAACTTAGTGGTTCTATCACTGCAGTGCCTTTTATTTTTTGACAGTGCTTTTGACAATGATAATCCAAACTGTTGACTGAGGATACAAATATTGACTGTCCCTCACCGGTCCTTACCCTTCTCCCCACACTCCCTCCCCCGCCTCTTTTCCCATTTAACTGATGCATGAGCTGTTAACAATGTGGCCATGATATTGCTGGTAATTTCATTTTTTCTCCTATCTTTTTTAAGCCTCTCCAGATCTTGATTAATTTTTTGTTTCTTAGAAACTACAGCTGTACAAAGTTGCCATCTAGGGAGTTTAACTGCTGGAGAATGGATTCCACACTATAAAGTTTCTGATTTAGTTATTATAATTCTATCTTGACTATTAACATTTATAAATTAAAAAAACTTCCTAGATGGCTTGAATGAGTAACTAGTGAAGAACATTGTATTATGCTAATTTTGTGCTTTCTCTTTCAGGACTGTAATTTGTATTTCTCTTGTAATTCATCAAAGTTTTCATGCTGGTTTGAATAGGATTGAGAAAACAAATCATATTTCTCATATTTCTTTTTATCTCATTAAGGCTTATTAATATTTTATCATAATCATTTCCTTTTTTAATTACCTGTAGTTTTCCTTGGCTGTTAGCTAAATGTTTATTTCTTCTATGGTTTCATGTGAAAAGATGCAGCTCTCACATTTATTGAAGAGATTTATCAAGTTTCTATTTCAATATATTATGCATTGTATTTATTTTTATACTTCTCTTACATTAATGTTTCCTCATCCTTACCTAATTTTCTGAATTCAATGAAATTTCGTTTTGTTTTATCATTTTTTAAACATGATATTAAGTTTAATTTACAATTGTGTGTCGAAAAACATTTTCACTGTACCCCATAGCTTTTGGTAAACTATGACTTTGGGGTAGAATCTGATCTAATATTTAAAAATCAAGAGAATAGTGATTTGCCCCTTACTTCAAAATTGTCTTCCTAGGCCAGGCACGGTGATGTGTGCCTTTAATCACAGCCTATCGAATGAGGCCGAGACTGGGAATCCTTGAGTCTGCAGATTCGAGACCCACCTGGCACAACATAGGGAGACCTAGTCTCAAAAAATAGCTGGGCGTGGTATCATACGCCTGTAATCCCTGCTACCTGGGAAGCTGAGGCTGGGGATCGCTTGAGTTCATGGTACCCTGGGCAACATGAACCTGTGGTTCCCTGGGCAAAATAGTGAGACCTAGCCAAAAAAAAAAAAAGCTTTCTTTGCTTTATATTCTAAGCATCTGTAATGAAAGAACTACCTAAAAGGAAATCGCATTATCTAAGTACCAACTAATGTTAGAAAACCATTTTCCACTTTTGTCTATAATTAAAAGTTTATTTTGATTTCAATAACTTTCAATAACTTTATTTTCAACATTAGTGACTTTATACAATAAGATAGCATATATTTGACATCAACTTAATAAGGAACCCTAATTTTGACATGCTGACTCTTCTATCACATTTATTGTCATTTATTTCACTATGAATAATTTTCCTGATAGAGTTTTCACATATTCTCTAGCAAAAACAATACTTTAAAGACTTAATGAATAGAATAAATATGCCAGAAAAACACTGAGAATGGAATATATCTCAAATTGGATTGTAGTAATAGAGTAATGGTGCAAATTTAATTATTATTGCTATTTACACTTGAGAAGTGTTAATTAATTAAGAGTGGAAATAATGAGGTTTTCGTCTCTGTAACTCGGTATGGAATTGGCCATGGAGAGTAATATATAATTCATTGCAAAATTCTCTCCCAAACTTTTGGAAGTTGTTAAAGAATTAAGCGTTTCCATCTTCTAAGAACCACAAGGCTGTTCAGGCAACTGATATTAGAGAAGACTCAAAAGAATGGTTAAGACATCATAGCTTGAAATATCCTGAGTATTTAGATGGAAAATAGCTCCTAAATATTTTATCTAAATTCATTTCAGTTTACTTTTTTAAGGACATTAGTTTCTGATAAGCAAGTTTAGGCCAATAGTGGCACAAGTATCTCTTAGAGAAATGATGTTCTACTCCTTCAGTGATTGCTTCAGTTCCAGGACTCTGCTTGTTTTACAGAAATAATGTATTCCTTATCAGTCTTCCATCTTTCCCAGAAACTATTTGTTACATGCCATGGTTTCTGGACCATGAAGAAGTCAATGGCTTTTATTACTGATAGGACAGATGGCAGCATTGGCTTCATGTTCATGTCTCTCTCCTTTGTCATGGAGCTCCAGAATGAGAGTTCATTGCAAGGATATCCAGATGCCATGTGCTAAGAGTATCTGTGGCCCAACTGAAGTTCAAGTTTGGGAAACTCCAGTCTCTTCATGACCTGCTTGATGATGCATAGAAACCTGAGAGCCCCATTACAATGTTCATACTGTCAAGAAGTAACATTTAGTCACATACCTGACTGGAAGGGAAGAATCTGACCAACAACCAGCAGGGAAAAGCATCATGAGTAGTGACGACAACCTCTGCAAAGATTTAAGTAAAAGGGGAAAGGAAAGCTATGAGAGGGCATTGATGAAGCACCATCATTGTGTCCAGGAGATAGACAGAAGTCAGATGATGGGCCTTCGTGCATACACAGAACACGGGCAGACTGACCTTGTTAAAATGCACATTTCGATTCAGTCATTCTGGGATAGGCTCTGCTGCTGCTCTGCATCTATGCTTGTCTCCTTGCACATATCACCAGTACTGCCATTCTCAACATCGAGGGGGTAGAAGCATTTGCAGCATTCAGATGAAAAATGATGGTTGTGCCTGACAGTATGGTAGTCATCACAGTAGGGGGAACTGATTTGGTTTGCATTATAGAATATTGATGTCAGTGGAATATCTATGAAGAACAAAGGGGGGAGGAATGCATAAAGAGCAAATAGGGAAAGCAGGTAAAGTTGGGGGATGGGGGGCACAAGAGATTAAGGTGGTTCATGGGTGATAATGTGGTGGGAGAACCCTGGGGTAGACAGTGATTTAAAAAAAAATAGGTAGACAGACAGACAGACGGACAGATAGACAGACAGACAGACAGACAGATAGATGATAGATAGATAGATAGATAGATAGATAGATAGATAGATAGATAGATAGATAGACCGATAGATGGGCATCTATCTATTAGATAGATATGCATTATTTATATGCAATTGATTAAAAAGTAAAAAAAAAAAGACTACTGATATATACTTATGTACAAATTCTGTAAATTATAGACTAATTTCTTGGCATAAAAACTACAAGTGAAATGTATGTGGGTGAGAATGTGAATTATATGTTTTAAAAATAAATTGTACCCAAAAGACAGCCAAGAATGTCTCGAGTCATTCATGTCATTTATTTAGTAATATACAACTCTTAAATAATGAGAAGAGGTCATTTCCACATAGTCATCCTGTAAAACACAGAATTAGGTGGAATTATCTGAATAACTGAAAGGAAAGGGAACAGAAGGCTGAGCTTATTAAAATTTTATATGGAAGAAATCAACAAATGGTACAGAAATGAAGAAGAAAACAATGTTCTTCAGTGGTGTTCATCAGAGCCCTTGGTGAATATTTGGAGAGAATTCAGTGGGCTGGGTTGAGGGAAGACAGGTGCAGAAGGAAATTAACAGAAAGACTTCACATTTTGTTCTGAAAGGAAGGTGCCCACAGGTGGATTTGAAATTCAAGTGGGAAACAGGACAAAGAGAGCCTTTCTTTGTCCTTGAGATATAGTGAAAGACAACAAAGTACATTAGCATGTGACTGGATTGATGAGGCAACAGGAGTGACTGATACTCTGTAAGTGATGAAATGGCCGAAGACCACAGGATACACACTGACCCAAGGATGAGGGTTACATTTTCCCTCCGAAAGGGTAGGAGAACATCCATGAAATATAGGCTCCCTGTGTTTTGCCTTGTCTTGTTGAAATCTGAGACAGCATGGAGCTTTGTCTGAGCAAATGGCCAGGGGCCTTGTCATGGTGGATGGAAGAGGACATGTGAGCCAGTTGCTTTGGGAAGTGAGGATGCCAACTGCCTTGGGATTATCTGGTCATGTTTCATGATTTGACACTTTTGGTCTTTGAGGTGAACATGGTTGGCATTCCATGCTGTTGCTTCCGGATGTCCCCAGATGCTAGCAGACATACCTAGAGAACAAAACCAGTTGAATTTCACCAGTTGGGTTTTACTGATGAAGGGAGAGAAAAGCAGAAGAATTAAATGCTCCCAAGATTCACTTTTGATGATAAACCAGGAACTATACACCTCAAGAAGTTAACACCTGAGGGGATTAGATTTATGGAAGAAGTTTAAATTGGAAAATTTGGGTCACTCTTCAGAATCTAGCATTAGTGAAACTGGTTTTTGACCAAGAAAGACTGCAGCTACTTTTCACATGATTCTATCAAGGTTTAAGTTAGAATCATTTTATAACTTAAAAGTCTTGGTTTCTTGGTGATCCTAAATCTCAGGCACCACAAGAAGTTACCAGGAAGAGTTAGCATAACATTCAGCTGTGAACCTGATGAGTTTCTTGCATTGTAATTGCGTTTACACTCTCACGGGAGAAGACCAGCATTTTGAAGGGTCTATTCAGAAGCACAAGCAGGAAAACACATTTGTTAAAGCCCACCCTGGACCCTCAACTCCCTTGGCAGAATCTAACCCTCAGCACTTAGCAAGGCACCATTTGGAAAATTCAATCTCCACTTCAGGGCAACACCTTCTGGGCATAAGGAAACATTTCTCATCGAGGACAAGCACCTTATGACCTCCAAATCAAACATGACTGCCTCTGAGTGCTGTGTAGTTTGTATATCGTATTCCTGTCAATGGAGGGATAGATATTGATAGAGGATGTAAGTAGGATTTGAGTGATGGATGTGCTTAGATAAGAAGGAAGACAAATTAATTAACTTGTCAACTTCTACTTCTCAGACAGCAAGAATGCAATAGATTCTTGCATAATTAGGTATTGATTCCCAGTAGTCTAAAACATCTGTTTTCTTGGTTATCTTGATGTTCCCATTTGTGATTTTGGAGGAACTCATGAATTAGAAATGATTTTAACTACAGTGGTAAATGGAGACTGATAGACCCATGTGATGAGAAACAATTCATCTTACTTTTGAAATTGTACATGTAGCTGTAAACATAGCTTTCATAAAGTGTACCACCATTCTTTATATGATCCAGAGATGACGTTGAGGCAGAAAACTGGAAGTTCTACTTTTATATCATCTTTAATGAAATTTAATGAATGTCTAAACTACAGTTTTACATAAAATTTTAGACCTTTCAGTTATATGATGGCTTTCCGTTGAAACAGATCATTTGAATAACTTAAAAGGAAATGCCAATCAGAATGAAAATGAAATAATTTAAGTCTATGAATGATTTTATTTACTTCCTTTGCATGTGTATAAGTATATACTCACACTTGAAATTATTGAACACATATTTTACTTGCAAGCTTTCCTATCTCCATGTTATAATAGAATATTGATAGGAAAAAATATGTGCTATTTTGGGGGAAGGATAAAAGCTTCATAGAACACAAAATAAAATTTAAAGTGCAAGACACATCTTTCAGGAGCAGAATGAATAGCAGGACGGTGAGGATGACTGCAAGCTTGACATCGGTGTGTTCCCTAGGTTCCCTAGGGTGCAATTTGAGACCTTCTTTTGTGAGAGCCTGTTGGGTCAGTTCTCCACAGGCACCCTGCCTAGCCGTTTGGCCTCAGATTAGTCGGCAGAACCAGTTAAGATTCTAACTGGATGCCTACCAGCCACTATGGAGTTTTCAGGATTACAAATATAATCTCAGAAAATAGCTCCATAGTTATTCTCACAGGTGGTTATTGTTATATGTAAGTGCAGAAACTCACATTTCAGGGAGATGATATGTTTTGGGAGGGGAACGGGTATAAGGTAAGGCTACCCCAAGAAGGCTGGGCCCTAAAGACAGGTGTACACCAATGCTTGTGCTGAGTCCTAAACATAATCTGACCATTTTTGAGATTTGTGCTGACATCACCAGACAATGAAAGGACAAAGTACAAACATGTCAACATATTGAATATTCTCCACAGTCAATCAACATACTGAATATTCCCCACAGCCTATCAACGCACTGAATATTCTCAAGCTTCGTAGACTTCTCTGTTTCCTCTGTTGTGACTGCTGTCACAAAGTGTGGAACCCTGAGGCATGGAGTTGGGATTGATACAAATTTCAAAGCTGATGAACCAGAAAATCATCAAAGCTCTATGTAGGAAAATCCAGACACGAGCAGTTAGGAACTCAGATAATTTTCATAGAACATGATCAAGAGGCTATGAGAACCCTTGAGTTTATGAGCTAGTATTAGCCAGGCAGGTATGTGGGTAGAAGAGCTATAATCAAGTAGAAGGGACAGGGGATAAGGCTTGATTTTTGCAGCAAAGGAAGGGAGCATGAAAGACTATGTATGGTTGTAAAAATGGGTATCATAAAGTAGTCATCTCTTCAAATTCCAAAAAACAAGCAATGACGAGCTACTGAAAACAGTGGCTTCAGTTCAGTTTTGTTGAGAAGTTATGAGTCTCTATATGGAATAAATGACTATCTAGCTGTTATCCATCTGACTCTTGACTTCCTAAAAAAGATAAAGACTAAAGATACCATTTACCAGTCATGTCAATGAAGAAGAACATTTAAAAAACAGAGAGTACACATGCAGAAATGATAAAGTATTCTCATAATGCATTACTAACTTTAAAATAAAACTTTTATCACAATACAGTCAAATAGGTCCATAATATGCATTGACAGCTTTGCAATAAGGCATTCCAAACATGTGTATACTGCTCAATTTCTTCCTGGAATATTTTATAAATGAGTCTATAAACTTTATTTGATAGTTCATTTAACGCTGTGTCCATGAGTTACTGTTCAGTTTAGCTTTAATATTCTAAATGTATATACATATATAGATATACATTTAGAATATTAATATATATACACCTGTAATGTATTTTGCATAATCATAGCTATCTTTTCCTTTATATTTGAAAATTTTATATCTTTTCTTATTACAAGTACCTGGCAGACAAATGCCTTTTTGGGTTTACAAGAAAACCTTCTAATCAGAGATGTTAAGTTTTCAAGAAAACCTTTTTATCTTATTTTTCCTTTTATATGTAATTACTTTTAATTTGGTATTGGTGTGCACAAAGATATAGATATTTTGTTTTCTTCTCCATAAACTATTTTTCATACTGTAAACAGACTATAAACAGTTCTGTTAAACATCCTCTACTGTGTCAAATTTCATACACTGAGACTCTAAACTTTCACTTATTTATTCAATCAACAAATCCTTACTAAATATGAGCAATTTGTCAGATACTAGTCTAAAAGTGGGAAACACAGCAGGGAAGAATGTACTTAAATGTCTAACCATGCACTTTCATTTTCTGGTGAAGAATTGGGCAAGGGAGAAAACAAAGAATGTTTTTAGTTCATTATAAAGTGAGAGTGTTTTTAGTAGGGAAAATAAATTAAAAAGACTAGGCAAGGGAGAGAATAAAGAGAGCAAATTTAAAACCACGGATTAAGACAGCTCTGTGTGGCCTAATAAGTGAGTCTTCTTTGGATTTGGTTTGAGTTCCTTTCCATTTTCAGAGGAGAGAAAGAGCATATGGAGCAGGAATAACCATTAATGCAGAAGTCAGTGAGATGGCTGAGGTGATGTCTTGAGTAGTTGAGCAGCTGTGAGCTCTGCATCCAGTTTCTAGATTTTCAGAGAACAAAGACAGTTACCATTGAAAAGAAGGGTTGAAGCATACCTTAAGAATAGATCTTCTGACAGATGCTATTTTCTCAATGATACAGGCTACAAGTATAACGCCTACATTTTTGGAGGAATGTGCTAATCGTCATGACTCTGGCAGTGACTATTATACAGGAATGTTGTGGCTGCTCTGTTATACAATGCAAACTAGTTTTTCGTAAGTAACTCTGATAACACTATATTAAAATCACTGATGAAATAGAATGGCATCACATCATTCATACTTAATTAGCTCACTCAGAGTTTGAATGATTTTTCCTGATTCAGTGATACTAGTTCAGTGATCTAGAATTCATTCTATCCATGATACACATTTTAGGGGTTTTACTTCATATGGACTGTGTGACATGATACCCAGTTCTTAGCTAACATCAAAAAACATTATCAATCATCAAGACAACACAATGGAGAAATTCCGATTATTATTGCCATTCTATTAATGAGAAAGGTGAATTGAATTCCTTCTCAGCTCCATGAAGGAGCCAGCTCCCAAGTGGAAATCCCACCTCCCAAGACTATTTCCTTGTACTTTTGTTCCTGTTTCTATTGACAGCTGGTAGTTGGTAATTTCAGATAATTTCTCTTCTTCCTGAAAATATATTCAATCAAATCTTGTTGTGGTATTGACTTTACACTACAAGGATGTCGTGAATAATAATTAAATCCCCCTGGGTCTTCACAGATGGTTTGTGCGTGTTTGACTTTGAACCTTAGCATTGAATTTCAGCAATTGCAAAGCCCAGGAGCAGAAGAGGAGGGTCTGTTGCCTAGATGAAGAGGCGATGTGATCATTCACATACAAGGAGGATGCTGAGTCCTCCTTGGATTTAAGCAGGAATGTATTTTCGGCTATACTCCCAATGCTCAAAGCTAAAATGAAAAAAAAAAAGGCTAAATTCTTACATTGCTGATCTCAGTTACCAGATTGAAATCATGCGTGACAAAAGATACTCATAATGTAAAATTCAGTTTCTAATGTATGCAATTTTAAATGAGTCATGAAAGTATATTTTAACTTTTGATAAATAACCTGAGTATGTTTCTTAAAGTTTTTTAAGTGAATCAAAGTATATTTTAATTTATGATAAAAATGTGTTTTTTTAATATTCATCATAGGTACTATTATTTTTCTTAGCACACATTCAAAGCACAATAAAATAGTGTATTTTAATGTACAACCAATGGACTGCAAATTGTCAGTCTTTGAAATTAGATTATAAAATACGATTTTACAAGGGAGGATACATTTATAAGCCACACGTATACATCTTCATGTTGATGTAGTCTTTTCATCCATAAACTTGAAGTCACCTACAGTTTAGTTTGATTTTACATCGTCTCTCTCACCCACAGACTGACAGATTTTTATGTACATAGAGAAGCCCACACAAAAATAAAAACATTCTATTATGGTTTTCTTCACAGTGGAACTTAATATTATTTCTTCTCTAGGTAGAATCTCACCTATTCTCAGTCATGTTTTCTGCAGCATATTTTTGAACCCCTTGAATAAGGAAGAGAGATATTCTTACAATGAAAGGAATGGACAATTTTAAGATTGTACCAATTGTAATTTAATATGTTAATTTAACTTGGCAATGATGTTGATGCATGATTTAATTTAAGGACCTGGTTTCAAACCAAATGAGTTTTCTATATTCAGATATAGAAACCTCACTTTATGGAATGGGAAAATATTTATAGCTGTATCTCTAATTATCTGTATGAGTTTTGGGAAAACAGCTCCATTATTCTTTGAATCATCATGTTTACTCTCTGTAGCCAACCAAGTAACATAATTTTCATTTGAATAACGAAGCTATAACAAAATCATGAACATCTCATCCGAGAAAGACAGTGTTTAGAGCTTAATAAAGATTTTCATTAAGCAGATATTTTACATTGAAAGCAGCTGAAAGCAAGACATGACATTTTAAATTTAAATAATATCATGAACACACTACACTTAAAATTTTCAAGTACTTCATTGGGCAACTTCTTTTTTCCACTTTCTATTAAAACTATTTCCTCTTTCCCAATAAAACCGTGAGTATTGCGTCAATAAACTATGTTACCTAGATATAATATTTAAGAACATAATACCAAGAAATCAGTCATCACACTTATCAGTAAGTTTGTATGGTTACCGAGCCATCAGCTGACATAGAAGTCTAATATTTTCATAGTTGGAGTCAGCAGTAAGGCTGGTATCAGAGTTCCTGTTTGAAGACTGGTTATCAACAACTGTTAGTTACCATCTCCACAGCTTCTCAGCAGAGCATGAAGATGTCTTACTGATGCACTGGTTATAGCTAGTCTTCCCCAACCACTTTCATGAACTCTCTCTTGAATAACTAATTCCATGTTCATAGTATACTTTTTTCAGTGTAAAACTGAAAACCTAATCATAGCTCATAACCATAAAATTTCCAGTTTCTAGCTAATAACTGAAATCCTGCTTGTTATACTAAACTAAGTAAATCCTATAATGTTAAAACAGGGAAGAATCACTAACTAGTAGTAACTGTATATCAATGAGGGAGCTGAGTTGTAGGTAGCTGCCTGACTTTTGTGGAATTATACTCATCAAACCTTCCCCCTTCACCTGTCTCTCATTGGCTTCACATACAGATAACAAACCAGGAAATTCCAAGGATTCATTCTTTCTTGTGCTGAGAGTTAAGTAAACATGCTCAGAAAAATCTCTAAGTGTGTCTGCTGATCCTATTTTAAGCTCATTATTGCAAAACACCCAATGATGCAATATGGTAGTTACCTTCATCATGTTTATGAGGTTGAGAAAACCTCTTCTAAAATGCACTCTTTATCATATTCACTTGTCTTTATCTCCCTGATATGAGAGAAAGAATTTAAAGAGATTCACTCCACCAAATCTATAACTTGATTTGAGTTGGTGTATATTTTTCCTCTTTCCTCTTGTTATAGGAATAAAAATAACTCCCCTCAAAAAAAAAAATTTAACATTTTTTCATCCCTTTATACTATGTGGAAAGAATGAGGAACACTCAATTTAAGAGGTGATTTTACATACTTGTCCTTTATCGTTGCATTAAAATTAAACCTTTCAATAAATATGTCATAAATACAACTTAAAGTTATGCCACCTTCTTGGCTCATTTTTGAAATTCTGTCTCTCACTATGACCTCATTTTTCTCTAGTTATCATTGAGAGTTTGCGCCTTCTGCTACTTGTATAATTTTTTGACTACCTGCTAAATAGTGTGCGTTTGATTTTTAGTGATCGTCCCTTTCATGGTTCTTTATGTGGCATTGGACTTGGCGCACGAGGCATATAAGTTCCTTGTGAATCACTTGATGTTTGAAGCTTTTCTTCAAGGTTTGTCCATGGGATGGAGATCTCTAACTTTCTTGATCCGGCGGGTCAACCCCCAACCAAAAAGTGCCAGATCCAAATCTGCACTGTGTCCGGAGTGCTCACCAGAGTACTCCATTCTTGCTGACTGGGTTTTGATTGTCTGTTTCCCAAGCATGAGCTCCTGAACAGCTATTGTTTTGTGGCCCTTGGCATTTTTGTTTGCCATCTGTCATTTCACTGTTCCCTTTGCGACAGCAAACAGCATCTACTTTTAAGGCACATGTCACAGGTGTTGGGAACCCTTTCTCCACCTTGCTGTCTCCCTGCCACTGCTGTTCCCCAAAGTCCAACTAGTTTAGCATCCCTGAATTCACTCTTTTCCTGCCTTAAATCACTCTCCTCCACTCTCTCATTTCTGCACCATATATTTGAAAGCCAGGATGATCATAATTGCTCTTATTATCATCTTATAGCGATGAATCATAGTCCTGATCAGCGTTTGAACTGTTCTGATCTTTTTCCTTTAAGTGTGTGTGTGTGTTTACTGTGGGGAAACAGTCCAACTGAAGTCACCCACCCATGGCTAAAGTACAGGTCCCCACCTAACTGCAGTGGTACCACTTCCTCAGACATAGAACAGACAGCCAGAGAGCTGGCATATAGTAAACAATTGGTTGGATTTACCTGATGAATATCTCAAGTGAAATGAAAATTTACCATCAAAAATATTTAAAATATCATAAAAAGTATTTAAGTTACTTTTTTCCCCAAAAATAGTTAAGTTACTCTTTATTCAGATTACTTTTGAAAAGCTGACAAAAGTCAAAAAGAATTAGGAATATTTCATAATAAGTTACAGGATAGGACTGCAGATCCCCATAGAGTTCATTAGTACAGAGATTTGACATTTCTCATTTGTCTTATGGGATGCTGAAATTAATCTAAAATCTAAATATGAGTAGGCTAATTTTATTCTATCCTTGTTTTAAAATCTAAATTTAAAAATGAAAGAGTTAAGGCACATATTAGCATGTGGGTTTATGAGGGTCAAAAAATCGAAAGAATATTGTTATTCTTACTAAAAGTCTAAAGATTAAAATAGTAAACTAGAAAAAATAGACTATTAAGAGTAAAACAATTATTTCATAAAGTCCATAAATGATTTTAAATGACTTCCAGAGTTCTTCACTTCCTTTACTAATACAGCCACACTGCACAATTGTGACACTCTGTGATTTCCATTTTGATATGGGGCTTTCAAAGAAAACCCCAATTATGCTGCTTAGAAATATTCTAAATCCAGTCTAAAGAACATCATATTTTATAATTATATCATAAATTTTATAAACAAAAGTTTGAATTTCCTGCAGGTACTAATTTGCAGTATTTGTGTGGCCCAAATGATCTTTTACCAATCTCATCGTGTCTCAGATGGCAAGGTGAGATCTAGATTTTCCATGAAGGGAGACGTCTACTTCCCTGAAGAGAATGATGGTCCCACCAAATCTGGCTGCCTCTTCTCTGCCTGTGACATCAAACCCAGTTTCTTCTGGACCACTCTCAGTGAATTTGACTTTTCCTCCAGATCTCTTTGCCCTAATTTGGAACCTCTATTTAAAAATTCATTGCTGATTTAATTAACCTCAAAACACTCATCATGCAGCTGTCAGAGCCAAGAACTGAAGAGCAGCTGGGAATACAAAACAAATCAAAAGAGACAGGGCAGTTGAGCATTGAAGGAGTGGGCTGGTGAGTGGGGAGAACCAGGACCACAGGGGATAGAGAGTCCCTGAAAGAGAACAGACGTGCTTTGCATGAGCCAGTGATCCGTTTCACATGTGATAGTTTTGAATCTTGGGGAAAAGCAGGCAGCCCTGTCTGGTGCTCATAGTCAGTTGTTTAGTATCTTTTAAAGCAACTAGAGAAGCTCAACCTTATTGTTTTCAGTGTACAGTCTGCAGAAGACAATGATAAGGTAGTTTTATGTATGACTCACCCTGTATATCATGTACTTTTTTTTCCCTAAAAGGAATACTTCACATCGCATGACTCTCATTGATAATTATTATGGTTTCACAGGACATAGAGGAAGGAGAAAAACATGCCCTAGGTCCAAAGAAAAATTTGAAAGGATAAATAATTTTATTTTATTTTCCTTATTTTTTAAAAGGAGGCAACAGAACAAACCTCACTGGGCATACAATGGACTCCCTTTGATTATCTTACCAATCAGTTCAGTCTCTAGTTCAAAAACTGCACATGGCTACAACCATGTGCTTCCACAAAATGGCGGCCATCTCATCTCCATGCCAGATGAAGAAGCCAAAGTGGTGCTGTTGGTCCTTCTTCCAAAGGCACAGCTATTTACTTCAAGCCAGAAAAAGTCAAGATGGCGCCATCAATCCTGCTTCAAATGTGGGAAAATCAAATCCAACAAGAAACCAGGATGGTGTCATCAGTTCTCCAAAACTGGCACAGCTCCAGCATTCTTTCAGCTTCAACTCTGAACTGGCACCAAGCCAGCAAGACTCACTCAATACAATAGCAACCACTACTTTTATCTCATGATGAGAACAGCAACACAGCAAGTTCTCTTCAATTCTACAGACAATTTCTAAACTTCACACTTTCAAGGTTTAACCAGATTCTCAAGTACTATGTGAGTCAGTTTACACAAGTCACAGGTTTCTTTAACAAGCTTCCCCTGGCTCCGCACTAGCCCAGGTTAGGGAAGAAATGCCACAGCACGGCTTTCTTCCCTGCCTGCTGCTGCACATCACAGCTGGGACATTTAATTTTAATTAACAAGACCATTTGTATTTTTTAAAAATAATTAATTTTATTTGACATCCTTACCTACCCTGGGAGTTTCCCACCACCGTATCACCTGTGAACCATCGTCTTAAACCTGTGCCCCTCCCACCACCAACCCACTCCCACCCCTTGCTCTAAGCTTCAATTTTTGAAAGTTAGTTTCAATTTTTCTTATCAGTTCTTTGTTTATATCCCCTTTATCCTTCATATAAGTGAGATCATCCAGTATTTTTCTTTTGTATTTTTTCAAAGTATTTTTTTGTAATCAAAATTTGAAAGTGGTATGCAAAACTCTATTAGTGAAATCTAAGCAGGAGATACTGCCTGTCAGGTAGAAAGATCCAATTTTGCACCCCACAGCAAAACTGTTTACCACCTACCACAAATCTAAGAAATAAAAATACTGTCTACACAATAGCAGTTGGTGAGAAATTTGTCCTCAAATGGAAGAAGTTTTTGCTAAAGTGCTGTGTCATTGTTGTCATAAAACATACTGAGAGAAGGTTCACTTCAGTAACAACAATGTAGCATGGACAACCTCTACTCTGTCATTTCACTATGTGTAACCTGTATCAAGTAATGGCCTATGTGTCAATTCCCTGTTCTGTAGAGGAAAATAAATATTATAACAGTGCCTAACACATGGTGAGTCACTTAGGTGATATGGTGGTGGGAGAACTTCAGAGTACAACAATGTAAGAAAATATATAGAATCAATAAAAATATTTTTCAAAAAGCTCATTAGTTGATATATGTGAAATGCCTGGAAAGAAAGTGAGAAGTAAGCAATTGTGAGCCAATGATTTTATTGTGATTATGGTACTGCAATCCCTGCCATTGTTTCCTTATTATTGTCACCATTCCAATGGAGAGCCAAAAGTTTAATCCTTCTTCATCTTAATAATTAATGGAAAAGCTAAAAGTTGTACATATACACATATTAATAAGTTTGGTTAAAAATAGAAGCATCAATTATTTTCATAGATGTTACTTTACATTTTCCAGGTTCTCTCTGACGCAGTCTTAGAATTGAATCCAAATAGAAATGGAGTGGATAATTTATGTACTTTAGAAAAACTCACATACTCTAATTCTAGCAAAATTATATATTTTAGTATATGCATTTTTATATTCAAATGAGGATTTTGAGTTAACATAGTTAAGATAGAGTCTTATTAGTTAACATGCACATCTAGACAGTACACTCAGGTCGAATCGGAACATGATCTTCACTTACTGGATGGAAAATCTTCAGGAATACAGCCAGTTTTCCTCATCTTCAGCAGGAATAGACACCAAAGGAGTCTCTTAGCAATAGGAAGGAAGAAGGTGATGGAAAACAAAGTAAACAAAAATATAAATTTTAAAATTGCTTTATAAATTCTTGTCTTTTTCTTGGTTTGATTCAGTTACCTTTGTTAAAGTACCAGATGTTTTCAGGAACGTTTTTATTTTTTGTTACCACTTTAACTTTTTTAAACTTTTTTTTTTCAGATAAATTATGTCCACATTCTCAGAAGAAAATTGGGAGTAATAATAATTATACATAAATCCATATAATCAGTACAGATTCACTTCATGTTGTATAGACAAAAGTTTGTCACGCAGGTCCAATTTTTTAGGCTAAGTAGTTTGTATTTCAGAAACCAGATAAGGAATAAATTATCTGATTACGCTGACCATATCCAATGAAATTATTTTCTAATTAGCAGTATTTGCTCTTTTTGTTATTCATTAAAAGAATATATAGTCATGTACTTTGCCTATGATATATGACACTTTCTCTTTAATATTCCTAAATGAATAAAAACCTATTTTGATCTCATTAACTCCAGACCCCAGTAACTGAAACAAGATTTGTCTAGACTATTTTAAAATAACAGAAAAATATTCAGTGATCTCTAAACAGCTATCCATCATCTGTCTATCTAGATGTCTGTCTCTCTGTCTTTCTATCTGCCTACATAGCTATGACTTCCTAATGTCTGTTTATTGATATTTATTTGAATGATGAGACTCCGTGGAGATCTACAAAACTTAAGCTCCTGTCACTCTACACACTTCATTTAGATATAAACTCTGCATCATGCTCCTGAAAGAGCATGATAAACGTGTTTGCTTGTATTTTTTTTTATTAGGAGAACATTTCTAGCCCACCTCTGAGCCTCAAAATGACCCAGAAACCAACTTAAAGATTAAAGATTGCCAAAAATAAATTTCAAACTTCACAGATTTAAATGTTCTTACAGAGGTGTTTATCCCTGAAGTACATTATCCGTATATCCTGCCTCCAGAGTGCTTGTAAATCTGAAATTATGAATAAGGGAAATATGCCGACTACACCACTCCTAGTGACTTCTGGTGGTTTGTCCTGGATGCTGGCACGAGCTGGGTGTGTCTGCACAAGCACTGTCAACCAGATGTGAGCTCTGGTACAGCACAAGGCACTCCTGCCCACTGGTCTTGAAGCTGAAGTTGTGTGTCCACTTGTGGTCATTGTTCACTAGAAATTCCTTAGTCCCACATTTTACAACTATTACACTAGGAATAAAGATAACCTTTCTTGCCAACTTGCTCTTTTGTTTATGATGTTTAATATGAAACTATGTCTAAAAATTGCTCTTCATGGGATCTTGGAATCTACCCAAAGGAGACCTCAACACTTACACAAAAGGACACCTGTACTCATATGTTTACTACAGTACTATTTATAATTGCAAGGACATGCAAACAACCCAAATGTCTCAAGACAGATGAATGGATGAAAAAAAGGTTGTACATATTCACAGTGGAATATTACTCATCAACTAAAAAGAACAAATTTGATGAATTTATGATAACATGGATGTACCTAGAAGAAATCATATTAGCAGAAACAAGTCAGAAAGAAAAAGACAGAAATCAGATGGTTTCACTAATATATAGGATATAGGGAAAACAAGCAAAAGGTCAGGAAGAAAAGTCCAAACAAGCCAACAACCAAACTAAAGTACACAACTGGGAGGAGGGGGGGATAGGAAGGAGTGGTCAAGGAGTGGAGGTAGTGGGTGAACCCCGGGGAAAATAAAGATGTGCAATATATATATATATATATATATATATATATATATATATATATATATATATATAT
>PVHY01000024.1:0-89781 GCA_004024945.1 Uropsilus gracilis
GGTGTGGTGGCGTGCGCCTGTAATCCCAGCTACCTGGGAAGCTGAGGCTGGGGATTGCTTGGTATCCTGGGCAATGTGAGCCTGCTGTTCCACAGGCAAAAATAGCAAGACCTAGTCTCAAAAAAAAAGAAAAAAAGTTTTTGTTAAGTCCTCTAATGGACTGTTAGTAATTAATGGGATGTCCTGTAATCTCTACTAGTCACAGTAGAGATTCAGTTTTGTGTTCCAAATTTAATAAGATCATTTCAGGACTAGCCCCGCATTTTGCACTTAGTATATTGGAAATTGTATCTTTTCCTTTTCAGATTCCAAGCATATTCTAAATGTATAGTCTCTCTTTTTTTTGTCTCTATAATTTTACAGGAAATTATTAGTTCGTTGCCTAACCTAGTAAGTGATAAGTATGGAAGGAAGGTGCTGTTGTATTTACTAAGTCCCAGAGACCCAGCACATACGGTGCGAGAAATCATTGAAGTTCTGCAGAAGGGAGATGGAAATGCACACAGGTGAGAATGAATAGAATGACTTGAGACCTTCATTCCTCTGCTCTGTTGATTACTAATTTAGGAAGCGCATGCTTTCAGAAACCTACTCACAAACTCTTATGCTTTTTTCTCTCTGTCTAAACTCAAAATCAATCTCATTTTTAAGCCTAAAAGTTTTTATTTTGAAAAAGAAATGAAAGCATCATATTGAAAATATTCTGTTGTGATAATTGTTTGGCTTTCTGATTCATTTGGGTCGTTGTTATTTTTACGTAAGGAAAACTTTACTTCATGAGTGCTGGTTCTGTGCCAGATACTGTGCACGTCCTGAGGACACAAATACAATGAAAGACTGTGCTCTCACCCTTGGATTGCGTATTGTCTGTATGCACAGCAGAAAGACAGTTACAGTAGAGTGACACATTGCTAGAAACTCTTAGAAGTTTTTGTGACAGTAAAATCACTATATTCCCATTCGTACCTCATTTGATATTCTAACAGTAAGAAAGATACAGCAATTCGCCGACGAGAGCTCTTAGAATCCATTTCTCCAGCTTTGCTAAGCTACCTGCAAGGACATGCCCAAGAGGTGGTGTTAGATAAGTCTGCGTGTATATTGGTGTCTGACATTCTGGGAGCTGCCATTGGAGATGTTCAGCCTGCCATGAATGCCATCGCCAGCTTGGCAGCAGCAGAGCTACATCCTGGTGGCAAGGATGGTGAGGTAATGTACTATGATAAGACAAGCTGCCATAGATACAGGCAAAGAAACTCCAATAACCAGGAACATTGCTATAAAGAGAATTACAATAGTAATTGTAATGATGATTACCAATATATTTGAAAATTATGAATTCAATACACATGCGACTGACTGTCTCAGACATTTGCAATGACTGCATATTACCCATAGAGTGAAAGTTAAATCTTCTCAATGTGGTTCTCTGTTGTCTATGATTGGCCCCAAGTTGCCTTTCTAGCATATTTTATTGCTGTGAACTTCTTAACCACTTTTGTACCTCTCTTCATTTGTACTTTTTTACTGAAATTTGAATGCTGCCCATGTCTCCCATTTTCCTTGTGTTTTCCCTTTAGACAGCTTCATTTGTCCTTCAGGGTCCCCAGAATTCTCTATTAAGTCTTCCCCATTTCTCTCCTGAAAAATAGTTTACTCTTTCTGATTGTTCCTGCCTATATTCTTTGGGTCTTATGTTACTCTGCTTTGCATCGTTAAGTTCGTTGATTTGTGCCCCTCATCATTGCTAACATTCTCCCTCTGTCTCTTACCCCGCCCCAATTTTATACAATGTTTAAATAAATATTTACGTAATTTAGTTTTGAAATAATTGCTATGAGGAAAAACTTCAGGGATTGTATAAAGGTGGGAGCCTGTCGATCCCAGGAAGGTGATAAGAAGCTGAAGTGAGACCCACAGGATTGGTAGCTAAATGAAGAATGATAGAAAAAGGAATGATAGAAAAAAGACTCTGTACTCCTGACAAATGACTTGTGTGGGGAGATTGCTATCTTCTGACATAGGTGATGAGGATAGAGGAACATATCCTGGTCAGCTGCCCTCTTCCAGCACGTAATATTAACCAATTAGGAAGAGGCAGGCATAATCTCCAGACATTGAACCCATTTTCTTTGGCCTGGACTTTAGTAAGCATAAGCTGAATATGCCTGCTGAAAGCTGAAGAGGTTGGAGATTTGAACTCCGTGTTGGAGTATGTCTTAACTGCGTTTGACTCTAATGTTTCTGGAGAGGCCATCTGAGGTAGGCCTGAATAAATAAACTTTACTGGTTCCTAGGCCTGAATAAATGAACTTTACTGGTTCCTTGTACTACAGCGTTTCTTTCGACTGCCTAAGTAAAGAGTGAAATTGGGTGGTAAAAAACAGACAAAATGGGGTGCTTACCCTAACTTACAGAGGGGACCATGGCCCTTTAAAACCAGCCACACACCAGGTTCTTCCCAGCCCACACATGCAGTAGCAAGACCAAATACACTTTAAGAGGGAGACAAAAACAAATTTACTTATTAAAATACAAATTTGATTAAGAGTTGCTGAGGGATACAAGGGAACCCTTTGGTAATCTTACCACACAGTCCAGTCTCTAGTCCAAAGAGTATATGACTGCAGCAGCCATGTGTGTCCACAAAATGGCGGCTCTCCCACCTTTAGCCAAATGAAGGAGTTAAGATGGTGCCTCCACTCCTTCTTAAAAGACACAGCTCCACTTACTCCAAGCCAGAAGAAGCCAAAATGGCGTTGTCGTAAGATGGTATCATCAGTCCTTCAAAAGGCACAGCTCCAGCATTACCTCCAAAGTGACCCAGCATCAACAAAAGTCATTTGATATAGCAACACAGCAAGTACTTAAGACGTTTCATGTTGAAAACAGCAGCAACACAGCAAATTCTCTTCAGGTCTCCAAAAGACTTCCAAGCTTCGCAGTTTCAAAGTTAAAGTTCTCATGCACTAAATTTCCAAGTCAGCCTGTACAAGTAACAAGTTTTTCCAGTAGGCCCAGAAAAGGGTCCTCCTGTGGCACCTGGCTGAGACAGCTCTAAGGCCTTTCAGCCTCCCTCCTCTGCATTGCACACCTTCCTTCTTCTGTCTTGCTCCTCCTTAAATCCCCTAATACTAATCCTATCTTGAGAAGGTGTGGCTTCCCTTCTCCAGGTCTCCACCCACCAATGAACAATAGCTGCTATTTTAATGCAGCACTGCCAGTACTGGGGGCCACTGCTCCCTAACAAAGTGATCAAACTATTACTAAACACAAAAGTGATTCCTAAATATGTACTGCAAGATAGCATATAAAACCCCAGTTACCCCACCATGGTCCAAAGCTTTCCTTTAGTTTCTGGTCACTTCTCCACATGTCCAGTCAATCTGAGTTCAGTAGCATCTTTCAAATGCAGGGCATCCTTCTTTTCCTCCTTTGGTGTGTTCCTATTTTCATGTAGTTGAACTTCTCTTTTGGCATTCTCTCATCAGGCAGTATGAAAACTGCAAGTTACAGGAACCAACCAAGTCCATTTACTCAAACCTAGCTCATGGCTACTCCAAAAGCATCTGAGTCAACTAGATATGACAAACTCCAGTGCAGAGTTCAAATCTCCAAACTCTTTAGATTCCTTCAGCACACACACTCAACTTATGTGTGCTAAAGCCATGAGTTCACTAGTCTGGGCCAGCCAAAGGCTGTGAGCCCTAGGCCTTGGCCATGTGGCCAGGCTCCCATTCTCCTCCCCAAAATGATTGAATCCCCTCTTGCCCTCCTAAGCCCTTTTTATATCCTTCTTTCTTGTTTCCTGCTCTTCCAGGAATGAGTCCTCAAAACTTGTTCTTCTTCCTCCTTCTATCCTTCTTAAAGGAAACTATGAATTTTAATCTTAAAATTTACAATTTTAAAGCAACAGGGAAGTAACTCCTTTTTACTTAGCTATTGTCAACTATGGTAATGGAAAGTACCAATTCTAGAGAAAGGGAGGTAACTTTTTTTGGGGCGGGGGGTTGGGGGGATATTATCACTATGTTACTGGTTGGTACCCTCTAACACTCTGAATGTAATGATTGTTTTAGAGTAAGGTCTCCTAAGCTAGCTTGTGGAACTTAAGCTAGGCAGGAGCCATATGTGTATGTGGTGATACAGAATGGATTATAAGCCAAAGTGAATGGAAATAACTTTGTAAACTTTTTTCTTGACCCATCATAGCTTCACGTTGCGGAACATCCTGCAGGACATCTAGTTCTGAAGTGGTTAATAGAGCAAGATAAAACAATGAAAGAAAGTGGAAAAGAAGGTAGACTATGAAACTTGACCTTTTCTTATGCCTGTTTGGAATTTCATTTATAACTTGTAATTCCTGGCATTCTTGAACTTTATGTTGATCATTTAAGTTCAAATGAAAATTCAAAACCAGTGCCAATAACTTGATCGCCGTAATGTTTCTTTTCCCTAAAATTTTGTATTATGGGTCTTTAATTTTCCTTCGATTCCCAACCATCCCTCTCTCCTTCCTCTTCTACTTCAGACTTCTAACCAATTTGACCACTGTCTTAAAATTCCAGTCCTAAAATTGAGGCTGGTAAAAGCAGAGTAAGGGAGTCAGTTACAAGAATCACTACCCCAATTGAAAGGCACTGTATTACTCTCCAGTTTTCTAAAGAAAGAATAAGCAGAAGAAAATTATCCTCATCAGAATTTTAAACTAGTGCTTAGTACTTACCATTGTGATACATGTGTTCAAAAACTTGGGGAATACAAGTCAGTCAGTGGCATTTCTTGATTTTTCATAATCCTTAGGCTGCTCTGCAGAAAATCAGCTCTCACAAAGAGAACAGCATCTTTTCTGTAATTGAAAACTTGCATGTCATTCCCCTACAGTCCTGTCTTTGACCAGACTTTCTCTAACTAAATTTAAACCCCATCTGGTATTTCAACATTGAGAAGATTTTCCTCCCATGAATTAAAAGTTTGAGCTTCCTATTACTATAGCTGAAAAGGTAGCAGATCATGAATTTATGTCCTCAGGCAAGTTCAAATGGTGAGTGAAACAGTATGGCAACAGAGTATCTTGTCTCACTCTGCCTTTAAGAATAGAATCTTGGGGTGCATTTTCACTATAAATTTTCATAAAAGACAAAACTTAGAACAAATTATGAGGAAAAATACTGACTCATCTTTTTCATTATTAAAAAGCTGGTGCACAGTTAGCTGAGTTTGTCTCAGAAAAGATGACTATTTTAAATCCAAAAAATTTTCTAATGATTTTTCTCCTTAAAATACACTGACAGGCTAAACTAGGCCTGTTTGTGCCTTAAGTGTTTGTCAGTTTCATGTAACGCTGAGTGTGATGGGCTGCCTTAGTTATCTGTTGCTATATAATAGGTCACCTCAATATTTAGCAGTTTTCAGTCACTTGATCAGGGTTTGGTGGAACTTGTTTCTGCTCTTTTCAGACACATAGTAGCTTAAAGCTGCTCAGCTTAAAGTTGGAATAGCCACTTTCCCAGTGGCTGACACCAGCTGCCTTAATTCCTTTTCCTATTTTGTTCAACTTCCTCACAACATGATAGTCGGGTTTTAAAAGAACAAAGCAATTGCCTAGTACTTTCATGACTTAACCTGGCATCTACTGTACTCTTGGTCACCTCAATGACAAAGACTAATCTAGAATCAAAGGGTGAACGCACAGATTTCTCACTTCTACATGATGGTGTTAGCCATATTCTAGAAGAGTGTTCAGGAAGAGAGATACTGTTGTGACCACTTATAGAAAAACCTCATCTGCCTCACCAGTTGATTTTTTTCCCTCTTATCTTCTGTTATGAGTAAATGCCACAGGATTCTTGTCTTTGTTCCTTCCCTTTGGCTAGACCCCATTGAATTATAAATGCCACCTTTTTCTTTTGCCTTCAAGATAAGTTGTCCTTATCTCTGTTTATACTAAATCTTATCCTCCAGAATATCTCCTTTGTTAAAAAAAATAATTTCCCTTAGATGACAGAGTGAATAATATTATACACAAAGACCTTGGGAACCAGACACACTATGATAACAAAAGATGAGTCATATTTTTGATGGGCAGATGTTTAGCAGTGTAAAAAGAAATTGCCAGATATAAGCCAGAATAGTCCTTTAACCTCTAGTTCTGTTTGTTGGCATCTTTTGAGTGTGCATTTTCCATAAGGGAAAATTTGACTTCAACCAAACACAAGGTGCTATCGTAAAACATTTACTTCCCCAGTAACTTCTAGGTCAGGGTTAAATCATTAAACAGTGCAAAGAAATGCAAACATGATCAAGTGGAGATTTTATATAAGAATTTATTGTTTCTCTTAAGTCAAAGTTGAATGAACTAGCTGCATTAAATGTATTATATAAATCTGAACTGGAATTTTTTTTTTTTTTTGTTAAAGGTTTGTGAGAACTATTTTTATTGATTTAAGTATATTTGCAAATCAGGACCAGTAGAGAAGAAGATTGGGAATTTAAATTGTTGTCTGCTTTACAGGTTGTTTTGCAAAAACCCTCTTTGAGCATGTTGGTGTGAAGAACCTCAAGTCCTGGGCCAGTGTAAACCGAGGTGCCATTATTCTTTCTAGGTATGTATAATGTGTGCCTTTGTCTGTACAGGTTCATAATGAGCCTGAATACCTGTTCGTACAAAAGAGACTTACTGCATTTTATTTCTCTGTTGTTAAATTTTGTTCCCATTAATCCATTCCCAGTTCCTGTGAGCACCATTTCACTCATGGAATGTAAAGTATACCAACTATAGAGAACAAAAATAACTTTTCAATCAATCCTTGCCAATTTTTTAAACTGCTTTCTTTTGGGTATGAAAGATTATAAAATTATAATATTCATAATATACCATCATTGTTTGGCCATATTTAAGATTTTAACCAAAATGCAGTTGTATTTCTGAATTAGTTGAGAATCTATGAAAACTGACAGAGTGGTATTCAATGTGACTAACAGCAATTTATTTCATTGTTTCAACCACTAAAAGATTTTAAAGAAATATTTATTACTAAAGTCTGCATTCTCGTTATTTCTAACTAAAATGATAAAAACTGATGATTTGTGGATTAAATGGGATATGCTCAAGTTGAATGTAGTTGTGTTCAGTTTATTATTTCTAAGTCACTGAAACTTCTATGAAACCCTTATATTAAGGACATACACTTGAAAACAGACTCGGGTGTTTCTAAATCATTGATTTTCTCTGAAGTTTGAAAAACCAGGTGTCAGCCTAAGTTCAAATATCCCACCTCATTTTACATGCATGTGTTATACAGTTTTTTTTCCTTCATTTCTCATTAAAATTAGTTCATTTTCTGGTTGATGTTAAGCAGCCAGAATCCATTAGCTGATAAATGACCTTTCTGACATGAATTTCTTCACCAAGCATTTGAAGTATTAACACCTCTGGATGCATTATTTTATTATATTCAACTGAAAATTTGAGCAATATCATCAAATTAATTTATATAGATTGTACATCAATCAAAACTTCTGGTTGAGTGGATTTCAAACCTATAAATGATAGTATATCGGCATATTATGAAACACTACTTAGAATTACAACTGAACACATGAAATTTTTTGAGGTTCTGAAAAGAACTTGAATTACCGATAACCTGATACTACAGTAATTGTCCTTGATTTCATAATATTGTCTTATACTTGATTTGTTTGCTAAAGGTCATGGCTTATTTATATTTTACTACAAACTGATGCTGATTTTAGTTTTTTTTTTTAAATAAAATTTTTTTTTTTTTTTTAAGCAGAGAGAAGTAAACTTTCTTCAGAAAAATAAAAGACAGTGTGTTTAGAGGGAAAAAAAGTAAGAACTCTCAGACACGCTGCCGTACCTGAGAGAGGCCAAGATGCCATCAGTGCATTCTAAAATTGATCTTATTTGTGATTGGCGCTCTCCCAGTAGCTATATATCAGGCAGACGTGCCCATTTTTCCCAATCCCTGTCTTAGAGTTTCTCTTCTGTCCTGTCCAAGGTCTTGTTACTTTTCTAAAGATTTATTATCCTCATCTCTAGATTTTTTTTCTAATTAATTAATTAATCAATTCAATGAATTAATTTATATAGTTGTTCATCTCCTTGGGTATGCCCATCCTTCTCCTCACTCCCACTCCTCTCTCGTTGCTGTTTCTTGGACCATGCTTCCTTTTCTGAAGCATTGTCCTTTTCCTGGGCAAGGATCTGCATTCTTGAAGCCTAGTAGACTGTGCTGCTTAGATTTCCATTCTTGACTTTGTACATTCAGTCCAACTCCTTTGGAGCTTATCAGTGTTTCATCCTTCTTGCTGGTTGTTTCCTCCATTTTGGTTTTAGTTCCATTTTGCTGCTTCTTTGCCATATATTTCTGAACTCTAGCATAGGGAGTCTGTCTCCCAGTCCTTGTCAGTAGGTAATTTCCTCACTGGAGACAGACAGCAGCAGATGGTTAGATGGTTAGTCCTGCTTGTATCATCTCTCAGTTTGCGGTTTGCAACTCAGCCTTGGGGTCACCACCACATTTCTGTGGCCTTCCTCCCCCGGTGGTGAGGGAGGGTAACTTGTTCTTTTGTTCTTGCCACAGGCTTCACTGAGCCCTGATTTTGGCTCCCAGCACCTAGTGAGGTATAGGTGTAGCTCTGTGATAGGTCCTCAGTATAGCTGGTCTCACAGTCCTTTATCCTTTGGTTTCCTCCATGTTCTTCATGGGTCCTGCCCAGGAGATGGGTGTGTCAGGGCTCTTTTCCTTCTGCAGCCTCCTCTGTGTCTAAAGCTGGTTCATTAGTGTTTTTCTTGTTCCTGGTGAGGTCTGGCTAGAGTGAGAATAAGACCAGAGGTGATGTTGCCACCCACCAATCCCAACCCTTCCCTGCATGCCTGTAAGACTTGGAATATGTGTGTATGTGTGGGGGTGGGGGGGATGGGTGACCTCCTTTTGCAGCTTTCCCACCCATGCCCCCTCCCAGGCCACTCTTAGCTAGTTGTGGACCCCTCCCATGGGGTCCTCCTAGTGTTGTATACCTCTGGGGGGAGCAGCATAGCCGGGATCCCAGCCCCACCAGGGTTGGCCTACGTTGCAACCCCCGGAGAAGGGCTCAATCTGCTGGTGAGTTAAGGTGGCAGACCTCCTTTGGGAGACTCCACCCTCCCCCTAGCCCCCATCTGTGCGCCCGCTCAGGCCATACTTACCTAACCGGGGACCCCTCCCCTGGGGCCCTCCCAGCATTGAGTAGAACCAGTGGGTTACATTTTAATCCTCTGTATGCATGTGCTTCACTCACATTCCATCAAATCTCCTGTGCCATTAGCCCCTTTTTCTTTCCTCCTCTTCTCTCTAGTAACCATTATATCTTTAACGAAGTCTGAGAATTGTTTCTGGTATACTTTGTAGATATTCATGTCTGCAAAGTGTATATCTTTTGGTTATTCATATTTCATATTTCACAGACAGGTGAAATCATCTGATGTTTTTCATTTTCTGACTTGTGTAGCATAATCATCTAATGTTTCACCTAGCTGATAATTCCAAAAGGTGCTGTTTCATCCAGTGAGTATATAGTTTACATTTTCTTTATCCGCTCATCTGTCAGTGGCACTTAAGTTGCTTCCTTGACTGGCAGTTTTAGACCTTGCTGCTGTGAGCACTGTAGTATGTAAATCTCTTTGTGTTAGAGTTTTCATATTATTTTTGATAAATATCTAGCAGAGTTACTGCTGGTTTATATGGGATTTCCATTTTTATTTTCATAAGAAATCTCCATGCTGTTTTCCATAGTGGCTACCCAAACTGCATTCCCACCAACAATGGATAGAGTTCTTTTACTCTACATCCTTGCCAACTTTTATTATTCTTTTTGTTTTACTTAATTGTTCCTGCTAGGACTTACAATACTATGTTAAACAGTAGTGATGACAGGGGACATCATTATCTTGTACCTGAGCTCAGCAGAAATATTTTCAGTTTTTCATCAATGAGTATGATGTGGGTTATGGATTTGTCATATGGCTTTTATAATGTTTAAGTTAGTTCCATTTTATTGAGAATTTTTCTTATCATAAATGGATAAAATGCTTTTCAGAATCTATTAAAATGATCATGCAATTTTTATCTTTTTATTGATTTGGTGAAGGGTGTTGATTGTGATTTGCATACATGATCCAGCCTTGCATCCCTGGAATGAAACTTCCTTGAATGTGGGGCAGGATTCTTTTAATTGTTGCTTTATTTGATATGCTAGGATTTTGTTGAAGATTTTTGCATCTGCGTGTATCAGGAATGTCAGTCTTTAGTTCTCATTTTTATGCTGTGTTTGGTTTGGGAATCGCAGTAATCTTGGCCTCTGAATGTTTATGGGGTTTTTCTATTTTCTTTCTTTTTTTAATTTTTTTCTGAAACTAGGTCTGGCTATGCTGCCCGGGGTAGTCCCAATCCTGTGGACTCAAGCTATCCCCCACCTCAGTCTCTCAGGTAGCTGGGATTATAGTCACACGCTACCACTGCATGCCCGGCTGCTCTTTTGAGACCAGGTCTCGGTATGTTGGCTAGTGTAGTCTCGAACCCGCAAACTCAAGCGGTCCCAGGCCTCTTGCCTACCAGTGCTTGGACTATGGGTGCGCGCCATCATGCCCGGCTGATTTTTTTGAAGTGTTTGAGTAAATTAGGTATTTTGTCCTCTTTGAGGGTTTGGTAGAATTCTCTGACAAAGCAGTCCTATTCTTAAAGAGACTTACTTTTTCAATCTTTGCTTATAATTAGACATATTTATCTGTTTCATCCTGGTTCAGTTATTAAAAGTTCAGTCTAAAAATGTGTCTTTCTTCTAGCTTATCTAGTTTGTTTTGCAGGGAATTATTTGTACTAGATTCTTAAAATCCTTTGTATTTCTGTATACTCTGTTTAATTTTGCATCTTTCATTGCTCATGCTATTAATTTGGGTTGTTTCTCTTAGCAAACATACCTAACAGTTTATTGACTTTGTTTTCATAGAATTTGCTCAAAGTTTCATTGATCTTTTATATCAGTTTTGTTTTCTCATTTATTTTCTAATTTCCTTTTACTGATTTTCAGATTCCTTTGTTTTATGGTTTCTCCAGCTGTAGAGTTATTGTTTAGTCTCCACTTCTTTTGAATTATTCTGGGATTCTTATTGTGGTTAATTTCTAGCTTTATACCATGGTGATCTGAGAATGCTGGATGAAATGTCTGTTTTCATGTTTTCTGAACCATGTTTTATGTTTCAGTATATTATCAGTTCTTGAGACTGTTTCATATTTCTTTTTCTGGGTATCAAAAGTTTTGTAAGAGTTCATTAAATCCACCTGTTTATTTAAGACCTTTACTTCTTTGCTAATTTTCTGTCTCAGTAATTTATCCCTTTATGTCTCGCATGTGTTGAGGTCTCTAACAAGATAATCGCATTTTTGTTACTATCTTGTTTAAGCTGTTTGTCGCTGCTTCACGTGACTAAGTGTCTTTGTATTAGGTGCATTAATATTAATGATAGTTTAATATCTTTTTGATGAGTTACTGATTTGATCATTATGTAGTATCCATCCTTTTGTTGATTTCCTTTTTTGACTGAAAGGCAAGTTTATCTAATATGAAAATAGCTGTTCGTTGAAGCTTTTCTCTCTGTGCTAATGGTTTCTAGGCTCCTTCCTCCAACCTTTCACTGTTTCTGCCTTTGGTTTTCAGTGAATTACCTACAGACAAATATAGATGGCTGAAACTTCTTAACCCTTTTAATTGGTGAGATAAAGCTATTTATATTTAGGGTGATTGTTGGTATATTTATTGTCTGTTTTTCTGTTTCTTGTTTATCTGTTGTTCCTGTTTCCACTTCTTTTTTTCTAGATGACTTTCCCTAATGATTTTCTTGGTTTATTCTTCTACAAGCCACTATTCTAAATTTTTGTTTAGCAGTTATCATGGGGGTTATACCTAGCTTATTTTGCCAAAAAAAGTCCTTTGTGATCTTGTGTCAACTTTCCAATATTCAACTGTACAAGTTTTGTCTGTTTTTTCCTCTCCTCTGGTATTTTGTTATTGACTGATAGTATTCTTGTTCATGCTTCTGATTTTGTATTCCTATTGTCATTTTACTCAGGGTTTTGTGTTCCTTTAATTTTTCCCTGTAGACATTCTTTCAGCATTTCTTGTAAGGCAGGCCTGGTAGTTCCTATTTGGCAAACACTTTTATTTCACATTCATATTTGAATGTTAATTTGCTAGATAGAGAATATTCTTAGCTGTTAGCTCTTATCTTTTTGGATTATGAACATTTCACCCTACTGTCTTCTTGCCTTAAGAGAAAATGGGGTGAAATCCAAGAAAAACCTAGTTTGGGTACCTTTGTAAGTTATCGTCTTTTTCTGACATCTTGTAAAATTTTTTCTTAACTTTGATATTTGGATAATTTACAATGATGTGTTTTCTTGTCATTCATCAGAGGGAGGGGGAGGTATCCCAAAAACCATTTTCCAAAGTTGTGATTTAAAGACTAAAAATAAATTTAAAAAGAAAAGAAATTTGGGTGTTCTCTGCTTCCAGTTATCCATGCTTATTTCATTCTGTATGCTTGGGAAAATTCTCAGCTATTATTTCTTTGACAAGTATCTCTGCTTCCTTCTCTCTTCACTTTCTAGAATACTGATTATTTTTATGTTTCCTCTTCTAATTGAGTGTGATATTCCTCATAAAGTTTGGGGACGAATTCTTTGTTCTTGGTTCTTCTTCTGGCGACTTTGTTCTTTGTTCTTCTGGAGATCTTGCAGCTTCCTATCTACCTTTCACTGACCTTCCAGGGACACATATATCATATTTAATATGTTTTAAAGTCTTTCTCTGATTGTTTTAAAGTCTTTCTCTGATTAGTCCTCTGTTTCTGTGTTCTTTATATATGCCTGGTGAAAGAGAGTAAGAGACCTGTTTGTGCTAACCTCTGTTCACTTGTGATTTAGCAATTCAGCAAGGTCTGGAAGCAGAAAGCTTTCAAAGAAAAGAAAGAAAAGTTGATGCTATTTTGTTGAATGACTCATATTGATTCTGTGCTTAAGTGTTGGGTTCTGACTAGACCTTTAGATACTGGATCATCTGAACCTCAAAAATGTATCCCTTGGAGGTAGAAGGTAGATTTTTAAATAGCATGCTCTTTGTTGTACTGTGTTGTTGAACTGAGTGGCGGAGACAGGACTGGTCAAATTCAGGCAATTAAGCTCTGAACAAAAACTCTTTAATCCTTTACGAGATGCCCCCCGACCTTCCTTCTGTGTGTACCCAACCTCTGTGTTAACTCACATGGTGAGCATTTCTTGGCTGTTAGTTAGCTCTGTACATGTGTGCCATGAAATGAAGAAATACAGTATCAATATTCCTGCTCTTGGGTTTTCTGTGTGGGAAAGGAAAGATGGAATTCATGTAGTAAATAATTTTAAGGCAGGATGTTATTCCTACATTAAGTGAAAGCACCATTTCTGATTTGCTCCTGCTTGAGTGATACCACCAGCAAGACCATAAAACATTCTTATTTATGTAGTTTTAGGATGTTTACTAGTTCCCATCATTCATTTGGTTGATGAAAAAAAGGTATTTATAGTTAAAATTACTCACAAATTACTGAACCTTTAATACTGTGTGTGCAAATTACATTTGCAGATGATCTAGGAATTTTATGAAATTTAATTTTTTGTTTAATTTCTGCCTTTTCTCTTCAGCCTTCTCCAGAGTTCTAATCAAGAAGTTGCAAACAAAGTCAAAGCTGGACTGAAAAGCTTGATTCCCACATTGGAAAAAAACAAAAATACCAGCAAAGGCGTAGAAGCACTACTTGAAAAATTGACTGCATAAGTAGAAACAGTGAAGAACAAGATGGAGTCGTTTTCTTGTTTTATTACATTTTCCCAGTACAGAAAAGGGCTAGGGTCTACCTTACTGGTAATATGAATGCTCTGTATATGTGTTTCTTCTTTGTATAAGAGTATTTATAAAATGATTTTTTGAAATGATCCTTTTTAAAATCTCAGCCATCTCTATCATATTGAGTAGTACGCAGATCATAATGTGAGACAATAATGTGAAAGATTTAACAATCATAGGCACTAGGACCAGTCAAATATGTTGTAGCTGCATGCATTGTTTCCAGGGAGAAAAGGAACTTCTTGGAGGTGGTAGGAGTTGAGAGGACCTTAGAGGATAAAGTAAAGAACATCCATATTGAGTTCAATGGGATCAGTGAGGTAGAAATGTTGAGTTGAGCCAGGCATGGTGGCATGTACCTGTAAGCTTCAGCCTATGAAGTGCTGGGCTAGGGGATCGCGGTTCGACAACATAGTGAGACCTAGTCCCAAAAATTAGCTGGGCGTGGAGGTGTGTACCTGTAATCCCAGCTACTTGTGAAACTGAGGCTGGGAATTACTTGAGTTCTAGTACCCCGGGCAACATGAGCCTGTGGTTCCATGGGCAAAAATAGTGAGACCTAGTCTTTAAAAAAAAAAAAAAGAAGTGTTGAGTTGCCCTTAAGGAACTGTAGACCCTTGATGGGTATAAGGAAGGAGAAATCCCTGGAATGGGGATAACTGTTCATTACTGCGTTATAGGCTGTTTTCCCTGCTAGATTTTGATTAAAAGTGACTTATGTTCAGGCTTGTGCTAATGAATTAAGGAATCACCTTGGACAGTGCTGTTAAGGTCAAGGTCAGTGAAAAACTTCTTCCTCTTTGAGTTTGCTTATGCCTTTCAAGTGACTAGCTCCTTCTGATGAGATCTCTCTTGGGATTGTTTCTACAGTGGTTGGAGCCTATAAGGTTTGCATAGAAGGAAGAAGATATGCAAAACTGTTGATGATGCAACAGTTTGAAGTTAAGTTCAGGGTAGTGCAATTTTGAATCTAAAGCTGCTTGATTTTTGAGAATAAGATGGTTAACAGGGGTTAAGGGAATGGGAAAACCCCAGAATACAAAGTTAAAAGCATTTTTTAAAAAAATAAACTGCTTGACTTTTAGCAGTGCCTAGAAAGAGTAGTGGGTTAGTAAATATCAGACTAATTTTGATACCACACCTTGGTGCTTCCACTAAGTAACCTATAGTAATAGGACATCCACTCAAGTCTATCACTGCAGTTACACATCTCCTGAACAGACTGTGGGGTCCTGGGACTATTCTGAGCACACAAGCTACAGGGAATGAATCCACTTGCTGCCTGCTTCTGCCTGGTGTATTGAGTCCTGTTTAAAAAGTAAGAGTAGATGCCTTAGCCCTTAGTTTGGATTACAGACCCAGCCAGCACCAGAGCAAACACACTCTACCATTCAGCCCAGTCTAAAATAAATGTGATTTTTGGCGATCTGGGTGTGGAGTGAGGAGGTCATTGGGGAAAGGGAATAGCAGAGCTTGCTTTTTGTTTGAGTAATACATTAAAAGTTTTTTTGTCTTTTCATGTAAATGTTTCATTCAGTAAAAGGGGAGGGAGGTAACCCCTGGTATTTGTTCCATTTTTGACAAAAAAACTAAAATAATGTATGACTTAAAAAGTTAAAGCATATGATTAAAGCAGTAACCCTTCCCCTGCCTCATTCCCCATACCCCTGCTTAATCCTCCCCAGAAATAATTACTTTTCTGCTACATTTTCAAATACCTGGTTTTGGGGATTTGTTTTTGACTACCGGTTGTAATTTTTTTGTTTTGACTATTTTAGGAAAAGACGTTAAGACTTTATCCCTGTACCCTTCTATTTTCCCATAGAGCTCTATTGTTTTTTTCTTTTTTGATATTACATTGTTCAGAGTTTATATGATTATGCTGACATAAATTGTTAAATACAGAAGTAATGAACTGTCTTTACATTTCCTATACTATTTTATATTTCCTAGAATTAATAATTGCTTCATTTGTTTTCATTTACTTTCCTTTTCTGTTATTAATGTTTCCCAAGTTTTTTATTCAACTGCTTAAATTTTTTAGCAGGCACCATTTTCCTCTCTTCTGCCTGATCTGTTATAGTAGTGTCCTCTCATTTCCCAGTGGCTCTGGAATCCTGGCTGATACTCCCCCCACTCAACGGAGTCATATTGTACTGAGATTTTAACAAGCCTATCCACTACTCCCTGTGCCATGCCAGCATTGCCCTTGTGTGTCCTGTGCAAAGGTGCACTGGTAGGAACAAATCATAGGGCTGTCCCTAAGTTCAGTAGCTCAGGGTTAACGGAAAGAGAGCCTAGCCAATGAACTTAACAAAGAACCTGTGTTCCCAGGAATGAGTTCTCATAGACCCACAAGAGAGTCCCCTCCTGCTAACTGACTCTGGTATGTGCCACCACATGCCTAGAGCTTTTGAGCTGTCCTGTTGCCATGTGGGAAGGATGAAAGCATGCTAAGGATGACTGAGCAAAGAGGGAAAGAACCTGAAACCTTGATAATGATGAACTGCTGAATAAACACACTTCTGTTGCTACTCTAGTCCTGGACTTTTGGTTCTGTGACAGTGCATTAATTCATCATTTGTGCCAGTTTGAAAGTTTACTCCCCTGAGTCTCTGAATACTCATCTCCACACTGTGCATCATAGCAAGTCAATTAATATTTCCACTTTGTCTTGGACACACCCTTTTTTTGAGCCAGCTGACTTTCTGGATGTCCAGAGCACTGCAGCATAATCACCACCAAGGCCCTCCCTTCATTTCTCTTGGATCCCCTACTTATCTTCTCTAACACCCTCTCTTCAATGGGGCACAGTTTTGTAGGTTTCTGAGAAAGTGCATATGAGATAGGGTTTCATTATGCGCGGTGTCAGTTGGTCAGCATTGTCTGATTTGCAGAACTGCTGTGGAAGACCAGTGCCATTCTCACTCTCCGTCTTCTAGATATGGCCTTTTGGAACAGAGAGGGGCTTTTCTAAAAGGTTACAGGCTTTTCTAGTCTCAAAAAAGAGACTAGGCTTCGCTATTTTTGCCCATGGAACTACAGGCTCACATTGCCCAGGGTACCACAGACTCAAGCGATCCCCAGCATCAGCTTCCCAGGTAGCTGCGATTACAGGCGCATGCCACCACACCCAGCTATTTTTTGGGGACTAGGTCTTGCTGTGTTGCCCTGAGTGAGATGCAAACCGCGATCCCTAGCCCCAGACACTGAAGCTTACAGGCACGAGCCACCTTGCCCGGCTTTACAGACTTTTTAATCCCCAACCAGTTCATATTTCTGGATCATGTGCACTGGCATGATGGCACTTATACAACTATTTGTTTCTCTGCTTTTTTAAACCCATTTCCCCTGTTCTTTCTATTGAAACTACTGTTAAGATTTTGAATGTTGATCTGTTCTTCACATTTTCTGTTTGATTTATCCCTGACTTTTTGTTTTACCCAGAAATGAGTGAGATATTTCCTCCACTTTTTTTTTTTTTGCCAACCTTTCTATTTAGTGTCCTTTACTTGTTTCTTGCATGTAGGATCTGTTATACCACTGTAATTGTATTTCGTTTTCGTTATATACTTGATCTCTGCTTTTCCCATCTGCTCTTTGCATTCAGCTTGCTCATTATTGTTTGCGGTTTTCCTGGAGAGATCTTTGATTCTTCCAAGTTTTGATTCAACTATTTGCTTTCATATAGTTGCCGCTCCTCCATGCTCCCTTCTCCCTGGGACCCCTTGGTCTTGAGAAATTAAACAAGCATGAGTTCATGGAATAAACTCAGCCTTCTGCCACTTTTAGCCAGGCACCATGTTTCCTACTCCAGACCTCATCCCAGCTTTTGCCCATACCTGCTTCCTCTAATTGTTGGGATTAACTTGCTCCCTTACATATGTTTTGCAGTCAGCTTTCTCTGCCAAGCTAATTTCTCCATGGCTTCCTCTGCTTCCAGATATGTGCTGCTATTGCTTACTCTCCCACTTCTTTCTTGTGAGTTGAGACCATTTTATTTGTTTAGAAACCTACAAATGGGTTTAACAAAACAATCCACCTGGATGAATGGAGAATTTTGATTTTATTTCCATGAATGGGCTTACTGGATTTGAAAATACCTTTTATATTCTTTTTTCAATCCAACTTTTTGTAGTTTTCACATCCTATCAACCCCATGCTTTTTCCCCCCAGGCATTAGAATTTGCCTAGAGGCTAGGAGTCTCCTCATTTGCCTTTAAGCCTGTGATAATGTCAATTTGCTGTTTACAGCCATACCACCCTGAACTCCCCCAATCTCATCTAATGTTCATTTGCTTACTAGGATAAAGTTCCTTAGAGGAAATAACTTCTTGCCCAAACTCCTTAGCATGAGATAGAACTTCTGTTTCTATTTTCAGTGGAATTTTGAAAAGGTTACATCTTAATTATAGCAGATTAATCACTCTTAAGAGTATGTCTTGCAAAGATGAGGGAGTATGTGTATATTTAGAGTAACGGTTGAGAGCACAAAGTCAAAAATAGCAGTGGATAATATGAGCTGCGACAATTATAAACTTTGTATATTGAAAATAATGAAAATGAAAATCTGCCACTTGAGTTTTTCTTACCTCTGAATTGCTTGACCTAGGAAAAGTAAGTTTGTCTTCTCTATTATTGACTGAAATTCCCCCTCCCCTTTGCATTGAAATCCTAATCCCCCATAATCTCAGAATGTGACTAACTGGAAAAGCAACCTTTAAAGAGATAACAGGTAAAATGAAGTCTTATGTGTAGACTCTAATCCAGTATGATTTGTGTCTTTAGAAGAGATTAAGCCACTTAAAACCATGTGAAGACAGAAAATGGTCATCTACAAACCATGGAGAAAGGTATCCACGTGTAACTGACTCTGCTGACACCCTGATTCTGGAGGCTTTTAGCCTCCAGAACTGTGAGGAGACATATTTCTGTTTTTATGCCCCACAGTGGCCCACAGTGTGTTATGGCAGCCCTAGCAAGCTCATTACACCATCTTTTCTAATTTTAAACAGTACTACCAGAGTGCCTCAAGTTCCCTAACCTTTTCCAGATGAATTCGTAAGGTTTTTAAATACTCAGTCTTAACCAGGAGGTAGTTTTCTCATTGGGTTGTATGTGTTTTGTAAAAAGCAACTACATGGCCATTCTGCTCTGCATTCCAAATTGTGCGAGTAAGACACTGGTTGTTGTTTACCTGTTTGTACCCAAAGCATACCTTGGAGGATACCATTGAAATTTCTATCTCCCACCGCCACAAAGGAATGCTGTTTGATGATCTTCCTTCAAGATATTTTATCCAGTTTTTAAATGCTAACTTATACCCATTCTTGAATAGACACAGTGATGAGAGAGCTGCAAAAATATGTAATGAGAAGTCTTAGTCCCTTGTTTTTAGTGAAATAACTTATATTATGGGGGTGGAGACAATCACATCTTCGGTATGCCTGATACATGACAACTACTTGAGTAGAAGGTATCTGGTAAGGTGAGAATCAAGTGACTGTGTTCTTGATGACTATAATTAAACAATAAATAATTTAGATATTTTAAATGACTTGCAGGTGCTTGAAAACAGACTTTCCTTTTTTTGGTAGAAATCCTATTGTATTTGAAATTCCTACTCTTGTTGCTATACCTGCCTGTAAAGTTTGACATTAATAGTAGACAGAGAAAGAATAAAGAAGTCTTCAAGTGTATTAACACCAAGAAACCTTAGGAAAAGGACAGTCTTTTTATTTTGCTTAAACACATCAACTTTTCTGCTCCATCTAATGCTTAATACTTAAGCCTAGCTCTAAATGGGATTCTCCTGTGTCTGCTTCTAATAATAGCCTGCTAGAGATATGTTTTTGACTGGCACCTCTTCAGGAGTTACCCATCCCTAAGGTATCCTACATGTGGGGGTGGGGGCAGTGACCCTTTTATAACCTCTGCCAGCTGCACAGGTCTCCAAAGTTAAAACTCATTTCCTTGGTTATATTTGGTTAATGGGTGAAGTATTCAGTAATAAGTAGCATCAAAGCAGAATCTGGTGTGGAGGAAAACCAGAGCGGTTAAAAGTTCCAGGGCTTCCATGGAGAAATTGTGAAAGAGACTCTTGTTTGCCTTGTATTTCAAGTTCCTTAGACCATAGTCTGGTGGTGATTGCCTGGAAGTTACTGTGTCTCATCGATCTCAAGAATGCCTATCCCATCCTCCCCATCCCCCTCCCCCCCATATTTTAACAAATCTGAAAGAATATCTTAGTGTGGTTATTTTCTAATTGGCAGTTTTCTTTCTCAATGAGATGAAAATAATGATGATTCTTACAGTCCAAGCCTACCAGTCAAGTATTCCATCTTTTCCTCTCTAACTAAGCCTGCTTTGCTTTTCTGTAGTTCTTTCACCACTTTAAAATTTGTTCTTTATCGCTGCATCCCTGTGTATCGTTCCATTCAGGTGTCTTCTGTATATTTGCACCAAGATCATATCCCTTTGGAAAATGAAGGTGAGGTAGAATTAGAGGTAGTCTAGGATAGTGGCAGAGCATCCACCCAAGTCCCATGGTGATATGTTACTTATTAATAGCATCCTTGGGCAAATTATACAGCCTTTCTGTTCAGGTGTACATTGTGTGGGTCACTGAGAATGATGTGTGTTTTATATGTACATGTGTGAAGAGTCTAGGTCTGGGCCAAAAGAAGCAACGTGCTCTTAGAGCCAGGCTTCCACGTTGCAGGAAGGATCCTGGAATTTGGAGATTGTCAGAAAGGCACATCTGACAAATATGAAAGTCATGACTTGGAAACTGAATAAAAGCCCTATATTTGAGATGTTTAGCATAAAACATTTCAACAACTCTGCACCAATATGCAAAATCGTACTTTTGAGTAAAAATAAGAAATCACCCAGGAGCTTAATGAATCTGTTACCACTTTCAGATACACATTTAAAACATCTGTGGACATTTGAAAAGTAGTCATGTGGGTGAGCCAACATTCCATTTGTAGTTAGTGTGAGATAAGATGGTTTGCAGGCTGCTGCAATTACTTTTGCCCACACAGGGCAAAAGTACTTGATCACAAATGGGCTCCTTTTAAAATGGTTGACACATTCCCTTTAGCTTTGTCAGTCATTGACATCTCCTTCCCTTCAAAGTCTGTCACCTTGCTCATGTAGAAGGCTGAGAGCTAGATACTTTGGAAAGGGTAATTTCTTCGGAGGAGTACAGGGGAATTTGAGTTCACTTACCAGCTCCAGTGTGAGAGGTAGGGAGGTTTCAACCTATGTATAGTGGTGTAGGAATTGTTAACTGATCAGGTAGGGTAAAGGCATTATCAGGGTTTTGCACACCCTCAGTCATTAGCCTCCATGACCAACACCTGTGGAATAGGATGCTCATGAGCGTACACACCCAGCCCATTGGAGTGTGCATGCTTAAGTGGCCACGCCTAGACCTAGGAGGGAAGGGATAAAAGGGCAGAGAGGGAAGGGGCTCAAGTGGCTGTTATCTTGCTCTTAGTTTTCCCCTGTTTACTAGCTATTAAAAATCCTGTGAAGAGAATGTTGAGGCTCTGACATTGTTCTTTGGCTGCTAGAAGTGATGATGAATCTACCAGGTTGGGGTGGTTGCAAAACAGATAAAATGGGCTAATTTTAAAGGGTCTTTCTGTAAACAACCTTGGACTTGTTTGGGCAACTTGGCCCTATATGAGTTCTGCCACCAGCTACATAGATGCTTCATCTATAAAACAACTCACCTGCCTCCTTTAATTACAAAGACTTAAGCAAGATCCTCGACAGCTAGGGGCTGTTGAGATCAGGATCACAATGCAAAGCGCAGGATGTTTTCTGAAGATGCGGATTTGAGACTTGGCCCTGACTCTGGGAATGTGGGTAAGTCTTCACATCTCTCAGAAGTTCTCTTTATTGCTGAATTCCTAGAGGTGACAGGATTAGGATGAGATGTCTTCTGTGTATTGTGTGCACTGCACACAAGTCACTGCTTTGGAAATGAAAATCAGCATCTTCCTCCGTTGTCTGTAAAGATAGAATACCTGAAATACTCAGAACTGGGTTCAGAATCAAATGAGATTGTATATGTGGGAGGTATCTTGTAGAACCTCATAGGCGATTATGATTCCTCAGTTAAATCTGATATCTTTCTTTATCTGGTGACAGGTGGTAGTCTGTCACCTTGCTCATAAATGAAGTAAACCCACTACTAGAGTCTAGGAATAAAGACTAAAGCATTGTCTACAAAACCATAAGGTTGTTTGACTTTCGGAGGGGATGCAACTTTTTTGATACACTCTTCTGTTAATTAGGAGCTGAGTGAAAGAAAGTTTGTTAGTACAACAAACCTAGGAGATTGAGGTGCACTTTCTAAAAGCTATCAGTTAATGCTCATTTTGGAATGAAAGAAGCAGACTGTTTCCACATTGTGTTTTCAACTGCAGTTATATTGACTATTTTATGAAACAATTCTGTTTGAAATTTTTCTGTTTTTGAGACTAGGTCTCGCTATTTTTGTCCGTGGAACCGCGGGCTCACGTTGCCCGTGGTACTACGTACTCTAGCGATCCCCAACCTCAGCTTCCCAGGTAGCTGGGATTACAGGTGCACACCACCACACCCAGCTATTTTTTGGGAACTAGGTCTCACTACGTGCCCCCAGCGGGACTCAAACCGCGATCCCCAGCCCCTGCTGCGGTTTCCTAGGCTGCTGCTTACAGGCACGCGCCACCGTGCCCAGCCTTGTTTGGATTGTATTTTCAGTTTAATTTGTTGTAACGAAAACTTGAAAAATTTTAGTGACTGAATTATTCGTTATCGAGGTTTTAGTTACTGAATAATATTAAAATTCACCAACTATTTAAAAGTGTTTATAGGAAACATTGATTTGCAACATAGAAATGAGGTGTGCCATATTATAAATCAGTGTCTATTAATCACACCTAAAGTTCATTCCCCATGCTCATATAGTTGATTCCTTTTACCCACTTTCCTTCTAATAGCCTGTTTCATTTTTGTAGTCTAAGTTCATATTTCTTTTGTTTATATTCTGTATCACTGAAATGATACAGTATTTAACTTTATCTGACTCATTTCATCTCTTTTATAGCTTCATTGAATTCCGTTGTATACATACCACATCTTTTTCAAGTTGTTTGGTGATAGGCACATGTCTTTTCAACTTTTGGTGCTGATGTAAATAATGCTACAATAACATGGGGATACATTTTGGAATTTGGATATTTTGTTTGTTTGTTTTGGTAAATATCCAGGAAAGGGATAACTGGATCACATGGAATTTCTATTTTTAATTTTTAAAGAAATCTTAATACCGCTTTCCATAATGTCTGCACTAATTTACATTCCCAACAACAGTGTACAAGAGTTCCCTTCTCTCCACATCCTCTCCAACATTTGTTGTTTCTTGTCTTTTGGACAACATCCATTCTCACAAGTATGAGGTGATATGTTGTTTTGATTTGTGTTTCCCTGACAGGAGATGATGAATATCTTTTCATGTGCCGATTAGCCATCTGGATGGCTGTCTTTGGAAAAATGTTTATTCAAGTCTATTTTTTAATCAGGTTGTTTTTCTATGGTCAAGTTTTCTTTATTTCCAATCTTAACCTCTTTATTAAAAATACGATTTGCAGATTCCTTCTTCTGTTGAGTAGAATAGTTTTGATGATTCAGTATGCACCAACTTTTTAGCTTGATGCTTTATTTATTTTTTTTGTTCCCTTGTTATTGAAGCAGAATCTCCAGAAACATCTCTAAGATGATGTCAGTGAATGTATCACTTGTTTCCTTGACATATTTTGTGGCTTCAGGTCAAACATTCAAGTTTTTAATCCATTTTGAATTACTTTTCTTTGTTCATCAACTTGACTTTTGTTTTTTAAGAGGCTAGGTCTCTCTATGTTGTCCGGGGTTGTCTCAAACCTGTGATCTCAAGTGATCCCCAGCCTCAGCCTCCCAGGTAGCTGGGATTACAGGCACACACCACCATACCCGGCCCTACCAGCTTGATTTTTATGGGAGATTCAATATTTGAACAATATAGGAGTCATAAAAATTTTTCCCCTTTCTGATTAGAAGACCTAGATGAGGTAGTATTACCCAAATTTAACTTACTTGAGAATTGTTTGAATCAACAGAACTGATGAAAGAAAAAGCAGGTAACACAACAGGGAAATTTATTACAGGATTTATCAAGGTGAAATATATAGCAGTACTTAAATGAAAATGAGCTTCTTCCAGTTAAAATGTCTCTAGAGTAGTTTCTTAAGGTACAGTTATGCCAAGACAGTTAGAAAGACTTAAAATTCCAAGTAGCTAAGAAGACTACATTTGTAGTCCATATTTAAATCAGTCAGCAATAAAAATTGAAGATGGAAAAGAAAACATCTTTGGTACCTACATGTGATATGTCCTTAAATCTGTTTTATTTTTTCATACTGTTTAGATTACTTTCTGTCTTTGCTCAGTTATAAATATGTGTCATGGTCCCAGGGGTTCCACTACCCTCCCAGTGGTACAGACTCCACCCATAGCTTCCATTTGAAGCCTCTTGTCTTCCTCTGGGTGTGCCAGGGATTTAGCCAAAGCTACAAGGTGAACTGGGGGACAAGCAGGACCAGCAGTTCAAGGGTTAAATTGCAGGTACGGAAGCAGGAGTACCTAGTCCTGCCTTAGACTATAGTAGAGATGTTCTGACTTGCCATAGAGCAGCTAATACCATGTGCTTTAATTCTTTTATTTGTTTGTTTTTATTTATTTTTTTTTTTGAGACTAGGTCTTGCTATTTTTGCCCGTGGAACCATAGTCTCACACGTTGCTGGGGTACCACAGACTGAACCTCACCTTCCCAGGTAGCTGGGTTTACAGGCGCACGCCACCACGCCCGGCTATTTTTTTGGGACTAGGTCTCGCTCATGCCCCCACCAGAACTTGAACCGCGATCCCTGGCCCCAACCGCTGCTTACTAGGCTGCCACCTATAGGCATGCGCTACCATGCCTGGCCCTACTTCTTTTTCCTTAACCATAGTTCTGTAATCATTTCAATTCCCAGAACAACATAATAATAAATTCCTAGTTGGTATTGACTGCTGCAGTACTTGTAGTGATAATCCAATTTCTAGATGTTTAGATTAATAATATGGTGTCAAAAATACTGCAGTTGGGATAAAGTGAGAAACAGCTTGGCAAGGATGATTAAGAGTCAAGGATTCTACAAGTTTTAGAAAAGGCCTTAGAAAAGGCAAACCCTATATCCTCTCTTGTATTAGACTTCAACTTTTTAATAGCTAGACATCATTACAGACCTGTCCTTGTGAACGAAAATGCAGTCTTAGTATAAACCTGCCATTTGGACTGGGACAGGAGTTGCTTTGTGAGCTCAGCCTAATTAAGTGATATTATATCATTCCTGCTAATAGGAACAGATAGAAATGAAAGATGAGTAATAACTGATAATTTCTAACACTTTTATGGGAGTAGCATAGCTTTAAGGCTAAGAACATATGTTCTGCAAATAAGCTGTGTTGCTTGAAATTCTGCTCCGACATTCCTTGTACTTGATGTTTTATGTCATCAAGTACATTAACAACCTCCAGTATTTGCATCTACAGAATGAGAATGACCATTTTCCATGCCGGTTTGATGGTTTTGCTGTATATGGTGTACTTAACATGCAGAAAACACTAAGTTACTACCGTTGCTGGGTAGTTAGTTGAGGCAGGAACTACCTCAATACTGAAACAAAACTGATTTTGGTTGAGTAGCCATGTGCCCAACTCAAAGAACTTCAAACCTTTGTCACAGAAAATTTTTCTTCAAGTGGGCTATAAAAGGCATGGCGCACCACACAGATCAGAAGTAGGTCTGGTCTAGAGTCCCAAGAATCTGCATTTCTGACAAGTTCCCAAGTGATGTCCAGGACCATGTTTTGTAAGCCAAAGAGTTTATGTGTTAGGAAATAAGTACTGAGCACTTGGTATGTACTCAGCCTATATAAAAATAATTAATATATGAGCTATGAGGAACAGCTAGGTTGCCTCTTAGCTGATACTTTTTGGATCAGATCTGCGATGACCAGTGTCTACAGGAGATTGATGAACTAAGCCAGTCATTTCACTCAGCACTGTAAATTGGAAAGAAACCATGGCAAGAGTGAAGGGAAAAACTGTCAAACGCCATGGTCGTCAGCCTTCTGCACATTGGAATCAGCTGAGTAGCTTTAAAAACCTTGTCTGAGCCTGTTTCCAGAGATTGACTTAACTGATCTGGAGTGGGTCCTGGGTATCTGGATTGTTGAAAATCTCCTCAGTGTGTCCCATGTGCAGTCTATGTTGAAAACCACTGAACTAACCCAACACCAAGAGGTGTGGCCCCGAAGTCACACAGACCATCAGAAACAGACCTGCTGTCCAACTAAACACTTCGAATGATTGTCTGACCTTTGAAACCTGCCTGCAGCCCGACACTCTGCCAGATTAATTCTCCCTCCCCCTTAATCAACAGTGACCTAGGGTGTGTGGCTCTGTAAGCCTGTCTGCTTCAGCTCAGCAACCGGGGACTCATCGCAGCTCCCTCATTTTCCTGACAGATTTTCCTTAGTGACAGCAAAACAGATCTTTTTAATTAGCAATAGATAATGAACTTAAACAGCTCTGAAGTGGTTCCGAAATCTCCCATAACTGCCCTAAATAACATCATGTGTGAGAGACTCTCATGGGGTGGATTAAGAACAATCTGTGGTAGAACACAGCTGAAAAGCCCCCTTCCTTGGGATTATTTTCATTGGTTTTTCTTAGAAGGGTGTCAGGTTAGAGCCAGAGGCTGTCAGAGTTGAAGGGACTTAACTGACATAATGTATCTTCACCCCATACTGGTGGTGCACATCTTGTCCACTTTCCTCTGTCTCCCTCCTGGTGACAGAGTTTGTTCTCGGTCTCCTGTGAAACCCACTCAGAAAGTCTTTCAGTCAGCTGCCTAGAACCCCTTAACTTCCACCCTTGGTCTCTATTCAGTTCTCTGGGAATTCAGTCCCAGTCCCTGCCCTTCACTGCCAAGGGAGCAGGGCAGCATCCCTGGGGGCATCCTAAGGGATTTGAATAGGTTTTGTGTTTGGGATGAATACTGCTGCTGTTAGCCTCTGGTTGGACTGGGAAAAGAACACATTGTCCTGTGGTCCTGAAAGTGCTTGCAAGTGAACTTCCCCTCCCCCTGAAGTGACAGTGGATGTTTTGATTCATTTTTCTCTGAAAGAAAAGAAAAAACTGCTTATCTTTTCTGGGCATGTTGAACTTGTTTTAATGTCATTGTTTCCTGGGTCACACTCTACTGAGAAGGGGGTTCTGCCTTCATTGCCTACCTGACCCAGCTTCACTGAACAAGCTGAGAGGCCGTATAGCTTTAGGTCATGAACATAAAACTAGATGGACTAAAGATTCCAGTTTCTTTCAACTTTAAAAAGTCATAAAATGAGATAGTAAAGAAAATTAGTTAGTGGCTCATATTCATTGATTGGGCCAAGATAAATGAACTGATTTTGTTTGGTCTCTGCTTTAAAAAGAAATAGAAAAATTTGTTACAGGACTTAAGGGTACTGTACAGTCACAGCCTGTGTTTTGTTAAATCAGGATATGTTCTAACACAAGTGACATATTGCCATGCAATTTTAACATAATCACTCCACATTAGTGAGTGTTAAAGACTGTAGATTTAAGGACATGGTTCCCAGCAAGATTGCCCTTTCTTCAGATGCCACATTTTGGGAATCCCAGGGCACCCATGCTTATGGTCACCGGCTGAAAATTCAGATTCCCACAACATTTTCAGGTTCAGTAATTCACCAACAGGACTCACAATAAACTTGGGGAAGCACTACGCCTTTGACTACAGTTTTGCTATAAAGAATACGAATCAGGACCAGGCAAGTTAGAAGATGCATGGGGGGAGGTTTCGAAGGGTCTGGAATGCAGAATTTCCATGTCCTCTCCTGGTGAAATCAGAGCACATCTCCTCTCAGTACCTCAATGTGTTTTGAGTTTTTATTGGGGTCTCATTATATGAGCATCATTAATTAATCATTGACCTTGGGATAATTTGCTACCTAGTCTCTCTTCCCTCTGGACATTGTGCTGACCCAGAGTCCGAACCTTTTAATCATGTGATCTTTCTAGTGATTAGACCATATCTTGAGTTATCTCTTAACGTAACTCAGGTGTGATTCAAGAGGTTCCAGATTACCAAACTGTTACTACTTCGGAAATTCCCAGAATTTAATCTCCTACCCAGAAACAAAGGACAAAGAACAGTCAGGTTCTTTATTATACAATAGGAAGGTACATCTAATATGCTTGTAGAGTAATAAGAAAGACTTAGGTGCTATCAATAATGCACCCATTATTGCATCCTATCAGTATTTATTCCAAAGAGACAAATTGTGATTCCTTTATTTGGTCCTCACACAGAGTTTAGTTTTCTGATGTCAGTGTTTCAAAAAATTGCACTCCTGGTTTTATTATGCATTATTTAATATGTGTGTGTAGCCTCAAACACAATCTAGCAAGAGGGTTTTTCAGCGACAACAGAAAAAAGGGTGGTGTTTATGGTGAGACCTGTGTGCATGTACCTGAACCTAAGTGAACAGCTTCCCAACCCCACCTGATGCCTCATATAAGTCTAATTTGGAGGACCTCCCTCTCAGTTCTGACAAAGGGGAAACCCATGGGAGATGCAAGGCATATTGGCTCTTGTAATTTGCTGGTTTGTTCATGTATGAGCAACTTCCTTTTAACCTTTCTCTCCCTTTCTAACCTTTTTCTTCCTAACTTCACTTAAACATGGTCCTGAATGTTATTTCTCCGAGTACATATCACAAGTGGAAAACCATGATCTCTATGACTCATTACTTTATAGGTGTTTTTCAAGGTAATATTGACTATACATGATACCTTACTCAGGGATTTTAGAGCCCAACATCCAAGTAAAATGCTCTCCCAGGCATATACTTTGTAGAAGTTTATCCAAGTAGCTATTTTATAGAAGTTTGATCATCCAAATCCAATTGAACATTTTCAGTGACACAGAGCTCCCTTATTTACATAGTGCATTTGATTATTGGGAAGTAGTCCTAGTAAGAGAGTAATTTCTTGAGTCATCTGCCTCTTGATCCTGTGACTATCCTCTGGAGTAACACAGAGGACACCCTCAGAAGCATTTTAGCGTTTGAAAACAGAGATCCTGTATATTGAGCTTTCTCCAGCATAAGCATTCCTTAGCTTCTTTAACCATTTTTCTTATATTTTTCTATATACATGTTTTTAGGACAAACTCATCAGCTTTCTGGTGATTATTTTATGTTCCTTGCAAAGTATAATCCCAAGGACGGAATTCTCCATTTGATAAGCAATAATAGCATAGCTGTTACATTTCCTGATTTGATTTTCTATGCCCATTTATCACTTATTGTAAGACTACACTTTTCAGCTGAAGTGAAACACCACAGTCTTTTTCTCAGATTAAGTATACTTGGGCACATGCTCTATAGATGCCTGGTATCCATCTCTTCCTCCTGTTAACTGCATTGTGAGTTACCTTTAGCCAGTCTTGTCCCCATTCTTACTCCCTATACTCAGAGATGGGAGCATAACCCCTGACTGAACAATCTGTTCACCTCTATAAAGTTATTGACTATCTTTTGTATATATTATTAGGAAAGAAGAACTCTTAGCACTGGTCTAATGCCAAGAAGGTAAAAATATTGGCTTGCTACTATAGCCAACATGAAGGAAAGCAATAGAGGGAGAGTTTTCTGACATCATTTAAGTCTCACTTGCAACTCTGCCTGAAGGCAACTCTAGCTGGACTTTTCAGTTACTTGACATTTTTTTGTTTGCTTAAGCCAATTGTAGCTTCAGTCAGCAAATATCTACTATACCTTGTTTCTATTCAGTGATGAGATAGTAGTTGTTTAACAACCAAGGCTAGTGTGGGGAGGTGAGGAAATAGCCTGATTCATAATGCTTGTTAATTTCTGTTACCTAAATAACCCACCATGACCAATTACAAAATAACATATCAATTTGTTAGTGCATAACTGAAGGACACCCCAGGGGTCCCCAAACTTGCATACTCTAAAGGGTCCAGCCATTTATGTACACAGACAAAAGAGACTCTTAGCATAAAATAACTTTAAGAGGATTAGTGTATGTAGACAGAAGGAAGAAGAAAGGTAATTAGTTTCCCAGTATAACACTCCAGTTACCAGCCCTTCATGGGCAAATGCCCAGCTAAACAGGGTCCATGCAGGGCCCCTGAGACCTGAAATGTTGTCACATATCTAAGGCACCTCTGGTGGGGAAACTCATCAAGGCATTGAAAGTGGCTGCGCAAGTCTGGGACCAAAGGAGCAAAATTTAAAGCACAAATCAAGATAATGGCTGCCATTCTCAGCCTCCCCATGACTCTCATCCACATCTCTCCCAAGAGTGTCTACAGGTCTCTTCTCCATGTTTCTTCTCCCATGTTTCTCTAGTTTCTGGTGCGAGTCCAAAGTCCAGAAACAAGCACCCTTCCCCCCCTTCTTCATGTATCTCTCCCAAACCCACTTGCTTTCTATACTACATAGCTTCAGCTGACACCTCACCCATAGTTAAGAGTGGTGGAGAACATGGTATGCTCCCTTTTTATAGAGATGTCTGTGCTACAGACCTCACACATTTTCTGAAAATGGTGCTCATAGGCCAACTTTAGTACAGTAGTGCTTGTATATACTTCCTCTAGTTATTTTTTTATTATTATTATAAAGTTTATTCCGGTTGACAATTTAGGCCATAGACATGTACATGAAATTTCCGTAAAAGGGATGAGTATGTGGGGGGTTAGGAGGGGCGGAGATGGGAGGGAGTGGTCAGGGAGGGAGGGAAAGTGGTGTGTGGTCCCCAAGGAATACAAAGATGTGAAACACACATATAAGCAAATAAATAAATTAAGAAAAAAAGGAATCAGTACAATTTCTATGCTGGGGAGAAGCAGCTCTCCTGGCTGCCTGGCACTATGCACATGGCTCTCTTTTTCTCCATTCCCTAATAATCCTGTCCTTTTTTTTTCTTTCTTTTTTAAAATTTAATTTAAATTTTAAAAAATTTGCATATGTATGTATATTTATATTTATATTACATTAGTCCATTATTGTGTACCCTGGGGCTTTCCCACTTCACTAACATTTGTTAACCATCTTGATCTTTTGTGCTCTTCACCTCCCCCACCTTCTTCCCCCTCCTCCTCTCTTGTTCCATGGTTCAGTCCCATTGGTTGTTTTCACTCTTTCTTATTTGTCTGTTTTTCCCTATATCCATCATATAAGCGAGACCATCCTGTACATCCCTTTTTTCTTTTTGACTTATTTCTGCTAATATGAGTCTTTCTAGTTCCATCCATGCTGCTGTGAATGACATGTGTTTGTCCTCCTTGATGGATGTGTAGTATTCCATCGTGTATATGTACCACATTTTTTAAAGCCAATCATCTGTTTTGGGGCATTTGGTTTGTTTCCAATTCTTGGCAATTGTAAACAGGGCTGCAATGAACATGTGCATACAGGTGTCCTTTTGAATTAATGTTTTCATGTCCTCTGGGTAGATTCCTAGTAGTGGGATTGCTGGGTCAAATGGTAGGTCCACTTTCAATTGTTTGAGGGTCCTCCACACAGTCTTCCATAGTGACTGGACCAATTTGCACTCCCACCAGCAGTGTAAGAGAGTTCCTTTGTCTCCACATCCGTGCCAACATTTGTTGTTGTCTGTTTTATTTATATGGGCCATTCTTACTGGTGTAAGATGGTGTCTCAGTGTGGTTTTGATTTGCATTTTCCTATTAGTGATGTGGAGCATTTTTTTCATAAGCCTATTAGCCATTTGTATCTCCTTTGGTGAAGTGTCTTTTTAGTTCTTCTCCCCATTTTTTGAGTGGGTTTTTTTACTTTGTTTTTGTTGAGCTATAGGAGCTCTTTGTGGATCTTTGTTATCAGACCTTTGTCACTTATCTGGAGGGCGAAAATTTTCTCCCAGTCAGTTGGGTTTCTTTTTGTTTTGTTTATTGTTCTTTTGCTGAACAGAAACTTTTTAGTTTTATATAGTCCCAGCTGTTTCTTTTCCTTCATTTTTTTGCCAGCCATAGTACTCTAGTTATTTATAAACAATTTGTTCATTTCAAGTCCAGATGTCAGAGTTCTGTTGCCAAGTTAACAAGGATATATAAATGAACACTTTTCCAGCAAGTTCAGTAAGATACAAATTAAACTTTATACTAACATCTGGCCCATGTTTGTACTTCATCTAGTATCATGAGAGAATGTCTAGGTCATCTAATATCATGAGAAATGTCATCATATTTTGCTAGTGGCGCATCCTCTACATCCTTGCATTTTATGGTTGCACCACCCCTGCTCTGTCAGTTCAGCCACATTTTCAGGAGAAATGAAGTCACTCTGTCATGATTGACTCTTAGAGATTCAGGCTAATTCCTGAAGATCTTTGATGCCATTCTAAGTGGCGCCTCATCTGCTAAATATTCCTGGAAATGATTTTGATTGCTTGTCAGTGGTCCACTGTTTCTAGGATCCATCTTCTCCCCCCCCCCCTTTTTTTTTTTAGACTTGGTCTCACTATTTTTGCCCGTGGAACCGCAGGCTGTCATTGCCCGGGGTATCATAGACTCAAGCAATCCCCAGCCTCAGCTTCCCAGGTAGCTGGGATTACAGGCGCACACCACCACGCCCAGCTATTTTTTTGGAACTAGGTCGCACTATGGACCCCAGGTGGGACTCGAACCACAATCCCTGGCCCGGGCCGCTTCATAGGCTGAAGCTTACAGGCACGAGCCACCGTGCCTGGCCTCCATCTCCCCCTTTCTAAAAATTTGAACATTTCCTCTGTCTAATTTTCACCTTCACAGATTACTTTGTGTGTGAGCCATGGGAGAAATCAGGAAAGACCAGTGTTCAAATTTTCTCTAACCTTTTTATTTTTGTAATTTTGCCGATGTATGTATTCCTTCAAAGAAATCTGTATTTTATGGGTCTAAAAGGCTGTTTTATGTTGTGCAGTTCCTTCCTAATCTGTTCTTTAAATCTGAGATTTGTTCCTCTGTTAATAGTGTTTTTCTGTAGCCTTTTGGATAAGAAACTACACTGGTAGAAGTTTCTGTTGTTTCTCCCAAAGGCTGTTCCATGAGCCTATTTCTGAACTATGAATTTCAAGCTAAGCCTGCACTCTTAGCGTTTCATATGACTCCCTCTTTGTTTGGAGTACATGTTTCTATTGAAATGATTCAGATTGCCACTGGATCATACTTTAGATGAAAATCTCTACCTAATAAACTTCCTGAAACACGTCAGACTATATAGTTCCCTCCTTGGATTAAAACTTCATGTTTACGATAATCAGTCCTCTTCTGTGTTTCAGTATGAAGATTATAAAGACTGCTCACGTTGTAAGCACTATAGGCAAACTATTCTCTACACTTTACAGTGGGAATTACTGCCGTTTCATCTAGTTATTTTGCTTCTTTGGCTTCATTTTTCAGTTTAAGGTGTTCTTCCTCCAGTTAGAAATCTTGAACTGGCAAATTTATTCTTTTTTATGCTCTGGTAATAATGGTAAGCCCTCATCCTTGACTTGGGATTCAGTATTTTCATGGTTTTGCCATAAACCTCATATCCAAAATTCTTTACCTCACAACTTATACACAATTAGCTCCTTGTTTCTCAAATTCTATTTGCTCTAACTTTCATGTTCTTGAGAAAGAGGACATAAAAGTAAGAATTATGCAACCAGGTTCTTCAGTTGCCTTAATAGGAAGCAGTCAGGTGTGTGGCTATAGTATTCAAAAGGGAATCATTACTTTGGGATTCTAGTCCTACTTTGGCTACGTTGGCTCTGTAACCTTGGACAAATCATTTAAACCCTTTCACATTTTCTCATTTTATAGGTGAGAATAAGAATATCTACTCAGAAGTTATTATATACCAGTTCATATCTCAGAGTTACATTGAAAATGAAACATGATGATGTACACAAGTGTGTAAGCATTGCATTACACAGAGGTAACAGGTGACATCACCAGAGCTTCTTGTGAAATTGCACTCAATTTGTATAATTTCAACATATCCATTCATGAACTGAAAGTAACCAAGTCAGAAAAATGGAAGGGAAAACAAAACTAATCAATCTGCTGAACTCATTAATCTTCATTTGATCCTAACTTGACATCTTTACAAGTTAAAGGCACTCAGTAACACATAGCAAAATAGCTTTTGGACTAGTGGAATTGTTTTCCCTGCTAGACAAGTCTAAATGAAATAGTGCCCACTGATAAGCTCTGCAATTAACTGCTTTGCTATCAATTTAAACAAACCTTTCTCTCTATTCCTAGTCACTGAGGAAAGAAAGAAGAGAGGGAGAGATAACAATATTGGCTTGTTTTCATGTTGGTAATTTACACCTGATAAAAATTAATTGCTGCCCTTATCAATGGGTTGTCTGGAGGGTTTGTTTAGAATCTATAGGTTACTTGTAAAGCCTCAGGAAAGGGGGAGGTAACAAATTTGGGCTTGTCCTGTACCATAATTTTTAATCAATTTGAAATAAAGACTGGTGGGAAAAAAAAGATGTTATAAGTGATTTATAAATTCAAAGCAAAGGAATTTAAAAATAAATGACTACATATGAATATTATTTTGTGCTTAACATTAGAAAGACAAATGATTTTAAGACAGTCCTAGGGTGTGGAATAAATGTGCGTGTGAGTGCATTTACCCCAATTCCACCCTAGTCCAGCCAAAGGCACTCAGTGCCTCTAAACCCACTGACCACAAATGTGTCATCAAGTCTTCACCAGCATATGTAATTTTACTAGATAGACCTCCAATATTTAAAAGTCTAAAATATTAAATATGGAGATGGGAAAATCCTCTACAATCATACCAAATTAGCATACCCATCTAGTAGATATCCTCTGGTGGTGAAAATAAATTTGAGCACCATTTAAAGAAAGAAAAAATTCCAGATAAATTAAACTTGTCTTCAAAGTCAAGTTTATCCAAAGTCTAAATTCAGTCACTAGGCTATGTCGTCTCCAGCCCATGAGTCCACAGCAGAATCCTCAATAGACTTAGCCCCAAACCATGTGAGGAGTGTGGACTGAGGTCTGTGGTCATCCTCATCAAATGGAGCTCTTCTTCTGATGAACTGTCCACTCTCCAGAAGGCCCCTCCCAGCTCCAGTCTGAATGTTGCTTCCAAGCTACAGTGCTTAAGAGTCTACATGTCATATGTGTCCCACAGATGTCAGCAGTTGGGACTCCAACTTTAGACAGTGACTTAAGAAGTGGGATTCCTGCGGCAGGGCAGGGTGACACATGCCTGTAGGTGGCAGCCTAGGAAGCCGTGGCCAGGGTCAGGGATAGCAGTTTGAGTCCTGCCGTGGGCACCGTAGCGAGACCTAGTCCCCAAAAAATAGCTGGCAATGGTGGCACGCACCTGTAATCTCAGCTACCTAGGAAGCTGAGACTGGGGATTGCTTGAGTCTGTGATACCCCGGGCAACATAAGCTTGCAGTTCCATGGGTAAAAATAGTGAGACCTAGTCTCCGAAAACAAACAAAAAAAAAAAGTGGAATTCCTGTTCTCATCTCAGGTTCAGGAAGATGCTATCTATGGCTATATCAGTTCTACCACTTTAACTCAAGCAGCAACTTTGATCCCTTTCTTTGATTTCCAGCATAATCCCACTCAACTTCTAAATTAAAGATAGATTGATAGAGAGGCAGGGAGAGGGGTGGGAAGAGGAATAGGGGGTAAGTCAGAGAGGGGGAGAAAAGGAAGGAGAGTGAGGTAGAGTGAAGGGGAGAGAGGGGGAGGGGAAGGAGAGAGAAGAGTTTCCTAATTCTTGATCCTTAAATACCAAAGTCATGTGACCTACTGAGTTAGAGAATCAAAACTACCAAAAACAAAAGCAACAACAAGAAAACAAATACCTGATTACCCTACTTAGGAGAAGGAAAGAAGTACAAATTGCCTTTTTGTTCAAAAAACCTACTACATTAGTGACAATAAGTTTTAGCAACATATAACAAATTATCAAAATAAATTACTCTGTCATACATAAATATGTGCAGACATGTAGACATAACATTTGGTGCTCTGCTTAACAATTTGAGAAATGAATCAAGATAGAAAAGCTATAGAGGAAGGCAGCTGGTGACCTAGTCTAGGCCCTAGGGAGGTATGACCTTGGTGGTGTTAGCAGAACTCATGGATTGTCAGCTCTGTAAACTCTCAATCATGATTATGTCATCATCCAGAGGATGACTCATCTTTCAGACTGACTTACCAACCTGGCTTGTTGAGTCTAGTGTGTAAACCAAAATGTCAGTTACTGATTTTGCATGAATGTGTAACTGTCAAGCAACTCAAAGCTTGCGTTCAGTCACCCTAAGGAAGACTATCAAGTGTCCACTCTGCCTTAGGTGTTGAGAATAGAGAAGGGGACAAGAAAGGGACTCTGCCCTCACCCAGTCATTGTTCCATTCTTTTCATTCTCTCTAGGAAAACCACACAAAAGCCACTTTGTAACCAGAAAACTGCTTGTCAAGGCAGAGGTAGTCAGGATGAGATCCTAACTGGCCAGTGGAGTCCTGTGCTGATAGGACAGGTGAGTCACCTGTCCATTGTGGACAGATCTATGGGTTAAGATGTTTTCTGGAAGATGCTAGAAGCTGTCTAACTTGGGCCCCCAACTGCCCTCAGAAGTCAGTTTTCTGACTTTGTTCAGACTTCCCATTAAAAAAAAAAAAAGTATTTTTTAGAAGTTTAAAAAGTGAAGTAATAAGCATTTACATTCCTACCACCACTTGGTGCAATTATTTTCAGACTTCTCTTCCTTTTAAAGAAAAGTAATTCTAGTGTTCTGGTAAAATGACACATGCTCAGTAATTCAAAAGTATAAAAATAAATCACACCCTAAATATGCCACCCAAAAGTACCTATCACTGATATTATCTGAACACTTCCCTATGAACATATACTATTTAAAAAGAAAGTAGATAAAATCACTGTAAAAGAAATAAAGACAGCATACTATACATGTTTATCTAAATTAACAGAAGGGTACGAAGAAATATTTTTAGCTATAAGATAGTATTTCTTGAAAGATCTCTTAACTTTCAAAAAGCAATATTGAGAAATATTAATTAAGTTATTTTAATTTATGTGTTAGAGTGTCAATTGCTTCCCTTTTATATTTGTATGGATGTATGGTTGCATCTATGTATTTAATGACAAACTTTTTAACATTCACATTGTATCTGTAAGCATTATTCCCATGACTATATGTAATCTTATCTCCATACTTAATTTGATCCATTGTCTGGTCTTTTTTAAAAAAAATTCCTGAATTCTTCCAGATTCTTTCTGAACACTGAATGTAGATATTCCCAGGATTCTTTCATATACCAATAGATTTGCTGTGGTTTTTATATTTGAACAATATCCTGGCTGGGTATAATATCCTTGGAACATACATTCTTTTCCACAAAACTTTGTGAAATTGCATTCCTGTCTTCCAGCAATGAAATTGTGCTGCAGAGAAATCTGGAGCCAGGTTGAATTTCACTGTTCATATATGATTTATTTTTTTATCTCTATGCTTGCATATCTTATTTTTTATTTTCAGTAATTAAAGTAGGCCATATCCAGAAATTTCATAATTACAGTTTTGCTGCATTGATCTGAAGATTCATTTTTATTATGTTGTACTTTTTAGACATCTTATATTCTGTAGATTGAATTTTCCATTTCAGAGAACTAATCATCTTAATGTTGAATCACCATGTGCCCATCTTTATATCATTAGTTTCTAATTGATTTAATCATTCCATTTATTAAGTAATCACTGATTATATCAAGTTTTTCCTTCCATTTTCAATATTGTCTATTTAACTCCTTGCCATTTCTACTTCCTTGGTTCTGAGTTGGTTTAAATTCCCAAGGTATTTATTGTCTTATTCCTTTTTTTTTATTCATTTATATATATATATATATATATATATATATATATATATATATATATATATATATATATATATTTTGAGACTAGGTCTTGCTATTTTTGCCTGTGCACTGCAGGCTCACGTTGTCCATGGCACCATAGACTCAAGCAATTCCCAACCTCAGCTTCCCAGGTAGCTGGGATTACAGGCAGGCGCCACCACGCCCAGCTATTTTTTGGCACTAGGTCTCACGATGTTGCTCCAGGCGGGACTCGAACCGTGATCCCCAGTCCCAGTTGCGCTCCATAGGCTGTTGCTTACAGGCATGTGCCACTGTGCCCAGCTTTATTCCTTATTTTTATAATCTTCCTTTTCATGTCATTCAGAATCTTATTTTTGTGCTCTTATTTAGGTGAATATGAGTAACATAGTATGAACATTTAGTTACTTATGAAGGTGAATTATATTCTGAAATGTGCAGGAGGAACAGAGCTCTATGGACACCTTCCTTTTATCCCAGTAACATATTTAAGATTCACAAACTAGGAAATAATACATTTGTTCTATTTATGATAAGTTTGTGGTAATTCATCAGAAATTATAGAAAAAAAATAGGTCACTCATTTGCTTCTTCCCATATTTTATTTTATTTTATTTTTTTGAAACTTGGTCTCGCTGTTTTTGCCCGTGGAACTGCAGCTCACGTTGCCCAGGGTACCACGGACTCAAGCAATCCCCAGCCTCAGCTTCCCACATAGCTGGGATTACAGGCACGCACCACCATGCCCAGCTTTTTTTTTTTGGGACTAGGTCTCACTATGTACCCCTGGCAGGACTCGAACCACGATCCCTGGCCCCGTGGCTTCCTAGGCTGCCACCTACAGGCATGAGCCACCATGCTTGGCTTTCTTTCCATATTTTAGATTATTTGTGAAGACTTTCATTATTCTGTAAACTCACAAAACAGCTTGGAAATACCAAGAGTTCTGTTAAAAGTTGGACTTTTTTTTAAGCTGGGCATGGTGGTGTGCACCTGTGATCCCAGCTATTTGGGAAGTGGAGACTAGGAATAACTTGAGTTTGCTGGTTTGAGACTACCCTGGGGAACATAGGAGACCTAGTCTCAAAAAAAAAAAAAAAAAAAAAAAAGTGGGCCTTTTCGATCTCCTGCACTTTGTAGCATTTACTTGGCTCCTTCTTTGTAAAGTTTATCTTATTATGTCTTTTTGGTTTTTTTTGGCTCGAGTTAATGTTTTTTTCCCCCTTGCTCATTCATTTAATTTGCTTGAAGAAATATTTACAAGTTCAGTCCAGTTTGCTCTCTAAAACAAAAAAATCCCTTCATACCCCAGATTCAAATATGTTAGTGTCATACACTAGATGCTATAGTCCTTTTCTTCCTAGTCTGTAAAGTTAAGTCAAATGGTTTCATTTGTATAAATTGTTACTCCCCCAAATATACACAAATTTTTAGAAACCTTTTCCCCCTAGTTTTGAATCATTGAAAAGCAGACTTATATCGGGTGAACTTTTAATGACTTAAAATTGAATAAAAAGCCTCAGGAAGAGGTTTGCGTAGGACTAGATGACTGTAACATGTAGCTTCAGGAGACTATGCAGTCTCCACCCCCACGTTAAATTTTATTTTATTTTTTTAAATTTTATTTTGTAATCATTGTACAGCATTGGTCATATTTGCATGGATGTATTGTACCCCTTACTCCCCACACCTCCACTTTCCACCTTCCCCACTCTGGTCACTCCAGCTCCTCTCGCTGCAAGCTTTTGGTCTGTTTGGCCCTGCTGGATTTTTCTTTTGCTGGAACTATGTCTATTTTTCCTGGGTGCAGACTTGCACTCCTGGATAGCAACAGATGATGCTGCTTCAGATCTCCAGGAGTAGCTGAGGCAGATAGTCAGGGCGAGCACGTTGGGAACTTGTTGTCCCGCAGATATGTGGTATTCTTCTCCAGGATCCTTTCTGGTGTCTGTCACCTGTTGCTGGTTCTGTGCCGTGTAGTTCTGATGTCTGGGTTTGGGAATCCAACTCCCAGTCAATGATGGTGAGGCATTCGCTGCTGGGGCAGACTTCCCCAGGTGGTTGGTCGAGCTCCTCTCTGCTCTCTTATTAGCAGTTCTGCCATGTGGCCACAGCCACATAGGGTGACTTTTTTCTGTGACTGATTTATAAAGGAGGGAGCCTCCTTCACGTTGCACGTGACTGTGAACCCCGGGGTTTGATTCCCCAGTGACAGAGATGATGCGGGTAGAAATCTGTGACAGGTCACCTCATTTGCTGGTTTCACCTTCCTGTCTCAGTGGTTCCCAGCACAGTGCTTGTCCCACCCAGGTGGTGAGTGTACCCAGGGCCGTTATTCCTTCCTTTCCTCTACACTATATCTGCAGATGGAGAGACTGGATTGTTTGTTAATAGTACAGGTCTGTTGAGGTTGGAGTAAACCAGAGGGGGACCAGGCCCCAGCAGAGGTGCTCAGCCCCACCCCCTGCCCATGTGGAGGCAGAGGCCAGCTTCCTCAGCCTGAGACCCCTGGGCCCGGAGTCCCTGAGGTCCTGGTGGCATAGGACTCACCCTTGCCCCTCTCTCCCCACCCCCACCAGCAGCCTAGTCCACAGCAGGGGTGAGCTGGAGCTCCTCTCCAAGGGTCTGCACTGTTTGAAAGGAACTCAGCTTCCATCTCTGACTGACAAGGTTCACTGGTTGGGCCTGGAGGGTGGAGCCTACTAATCCCCTCTCCCAGCTCATGTCCCTTGGGTGCCCCGCTCTCACCCCCAGACACTGAAAGGGTGGAGGCCAAGGTCTCCATCCCCAAGGCCCCTAGACCCCGAGATCCTGAGAGCCCGGTGGTGCAATATTTACCCTATGCCCTAATGGGGGGCTCCCGAGAGGACCAGGCCTTTCAAGGGTACCTCAGCCCCTGCTCCCAGCCTGGCTTGGATCAGGGCTGGGCCTAGAAGGTGGGGCCTACAAATCCCATCTCCCAGCTCTGGGCCCTTGGGGTTCTACCTAGCCTCCATTCCCTTCCCCTCCCCCAATAAGGGAGGAAGCCAGGTCCCCTAGCCCGAGACCCCAGGTTTGGAAACCACGACCCCAGTGGCATGAGACATGCCCTGCCCACACCCCTGCCCGCAGTCTAAACTGTCTCAGAGATGTGCTGGGGGCCTCTCCTGGACCCAGGAGGTCTTGGGGGGAGGGGGGGACTTCCAACTCTCTTCTGGCCAACTGGGACTAGGATTGGGCCTGGAAGGCAGCAGAACCTACTACCCCGCGTTAAATCTTAAATTGAGTTTTAGTCATGGAGAATAAAATTTCTAGCTCCATATATTTATAGTTCAGGTTTTGTTGTTGTTGCTGCTTATTTATTTGTTTGTTTGTTTGTTTATTTATTTATTTATTTATTTCAACCAAAAACCCAAAGAGAAAAACCCATTTCAGTGTAGGTAAGGGAAAAGAGGGCTCATTTACCTATAAAGATGTATTGGGGTTCTTACTGTATTTTTTTTTTTCTAGCTCAGTAGTACTATAGCCATTGTCAGTGGAGTTGAACTTTGGAGGTTTAGGTACTCATTCATATTCCATCAGACCTTCAACCTGGCAGTTTGAGAAAGCTCCAGGAGCAAAAGCCACCTAGCTATTCTGAAATGAGAGCTGTATTTCCCTTACTCCCATCCCTTCACTCCTGTTCCATAGATGCCTTGAAGTGAGTAGTTGCCTCTAGCAATTAGCCCCATGCCTAGCCTGTCTTTGGCTCCTCCAAAGAGCCCAAGTTCTGGGAGTTCCCACATGTGTAAGCCAATCAAGACACCAACCTGATCCTTTCAGTACTGAATGGCATTGCCTTGACCAAGCAGCATCCTCTGTGCGATACAACTTTAGGTAAGAAACACATTAGCAACTGACTCAATCGACCCAGGAAACTTCAGAGGCTGGAACAATGGATAAAGACTTGGAGAAGCAGGCTGCATCTGAAAGCATCAGCAAAGGGTGAAGGAAAAATTCAGGCGTTTCCATTTTGGCAGCTGGTTCTAGGATCCTGAACCATAGAGGTTGACTTACATTTAGGTAGATAAAAATATACCTCCTGGCAAGTTCAATCTTTCTTCTCCCCTTTCTAGACTACAGTATTCAGTAAATAGTGACTTGTCAGATGTGGCGGTTGAGCACTTGAAATATGGCAAGACTAAGAAACTCATTTTTAAATTTTACTTAATTTTAACTAATTTAACTTCAAAAACAGAGTGGTATATCGCATTTCCCTTTTAAATACAAATGTTCTAGTAGGACTAAGTTTCACATTATTTGTTTGTTTATTTATTTATTAGACTAGGTCTCGCTATTTTTGCCTGTGGAACCACAGGCTCATGTTGCCCGGGGTATCACAGACTCAAGCAATCCCCAGCCTCAGCTTCCCAGGTAGCTGGGATTTTACAGGCACGTGCCACCATGCCCAGCTATATTTTTTTGGAACTAGGTCTCACTACATGTCCCTGGCGGTACTCAAACTGTGATCCCTGGCCCTGGCTTCCTAGGCTGCATGTTGGCTACAAGCATGTGCCAACATGCCCTTTAATTATTGCAACTTTAATTATTGCATGGCAGTGTGTTATCGTAGTGTAGTTTTCTGGATGGACGCTTGTTTTTTTGTGTTACACAGGAACACACCACAAATCTCTGGAAACCACCATCTACTTCAGTTCAACTGAAATTTTTCTGTGTTGATAGAGTATTGTAACATGCTTTGGTGGGAACATTTTATACAGACATCATGAGTTACAGTGGTTCCTTTGTTAATTGTGATTGGTGGTTAAATGAAAGTTGGTTTTAGTTATAATACAATTAAACAGTTGACTAGTTTTACTAACAATTTTTAAAATTTAAAATGAAGGCAAATGATTGTAAAATTGAGTGGAGAGAAACCAGTACCAGATGTCTTAATTTAACGAAGGCACTGAAAACAGGGTGACTTACTAAACAGCATTTATTTCTCATAATTCTGGGGGCTGGGAAATCCAAGGTCAAGGTACCAGCAGAGTCAACGTCTGGTGAGATCTCACTTCTGCTTCAGAGACAGGAGTTTTCTCTTTGGTCCTTGTGGTACAAGGGGCAAGGAACTCTCTTCAGTGTGTCTCATAAGGACACCAAACTTAATTCGTGAAGGTTTTGCCCTCAGAAACTAGTTCTTTCCCAGAAGTCCCATTTCCAAATGTCATCACACAAGGGAATATGTTTCAAGAGCTAAATTTTGAGAGGATACATTCATTATATCATCTATAACCAGAACATTTTAAAAAGAAAAGACTGGAAGATGGTATGTTATAAATTCAACAACATTGCAATTGCCTATGCAACAAAATAAGAAAAAGGTGTTTATTGTGTAAAATGAAGAGATATTTTAAGAAATGATAAAATATTCTCTCAACAGTCAAAAAGAAATTACAGTAGCGGTCACTTGAAATCCTTTTTAAGTCCTGCTTTTTAATTTTTTTATTTTATGTATTTATGTATTTATTTTTTTGAGACTAGGTCTCGCTATTTTTGCTCATGGAACCACAGGCTCACATTGCCGGGGGTACCACGGACTCAAGCAATCCCCAGCCTCAGCTTCCCAGGTAGCTGGGATTACAGGCACGCGCCACCATGCCCAGCTATAAGTCCTGCTTTTTTTAAAAAAAAGTTTTTAATGAAAACTTGAGTCCTCCCACACATTTTTAGGTGGAGATAAGAACATTATTATGCAGAAAAACTATGTAAGACTGGAAAGCGGGAAAGTATCTAACAGGCAAGAATCAGCAAATATAGGACCCAGTATGCCTTTCATCTCTCATGGAAGGTGATATTTTACCACAGCTAAGAGAGATGTCCTCTAGAGATTGTATAGCAGGGTGTTAGGCTTGGATCCAGGGAAGTATAAGTGAGTCTCACATTGAACACTTTCCAATTTTTTGTTGTTTGCAAATAAAACCATTTTGTTTCTTTTGTTTGAGGTCAACAGAGCAATGATAAAGTAATTATTTCAAGCAATGATAAAGTAATTATTTCAATTGCTTCCTTCAAATAACTAGTATTTTTGGAAAAGTTCAATCTATTTGCCCATTACAAAATTTTTCCTGGAATATTTTAATTGTATTAATTTAAAATCTGCAAGGTAAAATTATGTACATTGAGACTATGACAAAGCATAGCTATTAACTATGTACTGTCCAGTTGTCACCAGACAAATTCATAGCCTCTTTCCACAAACACACCTATCTATTCTCACCCCTGCATTGATACTTAGGAATACATAGAACAAGAAAATTTGCATTCCATTCATTTTTTTTCGAAGACAGTCTAGACTTGAGCTTTAGCTAGATACACATACTTCAGAGAACTGTATGTCTATAGCTCTGTTACAGTCCCTGTAATAATGCATCTATTGAATCTATTGACTTGTATCTTTAGTGCACACCTGAGGCAATATGAAAAGCAAATATACAAAACTACATGGGACTTGTGAGGATGGTGTTGTGCTAAATGCATATCTGAATCTTGTTGTCACTGCGCTTAGTCCTACCCAGTCCATGGTCAAAAAATTTCAAATGTAAACAGAAAATTCTATTCCTTTCCATTTAGTCTCCTACCTCAGGGAAGTTCATGTTCTTCTTGATTCCTTCTGTCTTTTCCTATGTTACTGAAAATCATTTTCTGAAGTTGGAGGCCCAATATCAGTATTTTTAAAGATCCCAGATGATTTTAATTTTCATTTAAGGATAAACCACACAGTATTTAGATTTCAGAACTTCTCTGATAGCAGTGATTTCTTTTAAACTATTTGTAACCCTTAAGCAGGATATACATCCTATGTAAGTTAAGAGAAATGCAAATCCATCATTGGGTGACTTACAGAATTTTAGGGAAGACCTACAGAATGTTAGGGTTGAAGGGCATTTTCTGTTCCAAAAAGAAGGGACTTGTCTAAAGTTATTCATCAACTCTTAATAGCAGAGCCAAGAATAGAATTATGTGTGGTAGGCAGAATTTTAAGATGGTGCCTCTGACCTTCTCCCATTCAGTGTTGTTGGGACCTTATATTACCAGACACTGGAGGTGATCTAGGTGGGCTAAATTTAATCCCAAGTGCCCTTTAAAAACTGTGTTTTCTCCAGCTAGTTATAGACGTCAGAAAAGTTCAAAGCATGAGGAAAATTTAACAGAATAATGCTTGAGATGGAGGGAGTTGTGTGGAAGGATCTTGTGATTATTGTAATATGAGAAATATGTATGTGGTTTTCACTCCTGCTTTCTGGCACAGTCCTAAACCTTTCATAATTTCCTTAATGATAGGGAGGCAGAGTATCCTTTGCTAATCTTAATAAACCCCTTTCAGCAACACTTGAGTTTTTGCTAATGTGGTTATTCTTGGTGGACCCTTAGATAGCATCAGCATGGTGGCTGGTTTTAGAGAATCCAACCCTGTTTTTAGAAGGTTAGAACTTTCCGCTCCGCTCACTGTGATATCCAGGGAGAAGAGAGGGTTTGGAGACTGGATTCCCAACCAAAGGTTAATGATTTCATCAATCATGCCTATACAATGGAACCTCCATAAAAACCCTAAATGGTGGAGTTTGGAAAGCTTCCAGATTGATAAACGTGTCCATGGGCTGGTAGGGTGGTGTACTCCAACCACATGGGGTCAGAAACTCTTGTGCTTAGGACTCTCCCAGACTTTGCCCTATGAACTTTTCCATCTGACTGTTGATGTACATCCTTTATAAAAAAGTTAACATAAGTAAAGCATCTCCCAGAATTCTGAGATATTTTAGCAAATCACAGAACCTGAGGATATGGATGTCCCTCTGACTTTATATCCTGTTAGTCAGAAGTATGAGTATTTGGACAGGCATCTGAAATAAAGACATTTTGTGGGACCGAGTCCTTCATCTGTGGAGTGTGTGTGCTAAATCTGTTAGTGTCAGAATTGAATCAAATTGTAGGACACAGATTTGATGTCCACAAAGAACTAGAGAATTGCTTAGTATAGAAGGTCCACATTTGGTATAGACCACTATCAAGTGTCATCAGTAAGAACAGATTTCAAACCCTGAAGGGCTGAGAGTGACTCCTGACCTTCAGTCAGAACATAGGAACTGTAGTTCTGCAACAGCAAATCACTGCATTTTGTCAACAGTCTGAATGAATTAGGGAGCACTTGATCCAGAGAACTTCCAGGTGAGAGCACAGTGCAACACAAGTTTAGTTTCCTGAGACTAAGCCAAGAACCCAGTCAAGTCCCGCTGTGCTTCTGATCTAAAACAATGAGATGATAAATGAGCATTAAACCATCATGTGGCAACACAGCAATAGAAATTTTAGTACTAGGGAAGATGACCAAGGGGTACCCCAGGACCCTAAAACTTGCACTCTCTAAAGAGATATCTAACCATCCATGAATACAAAGACTAAGCCTACTTAGTGTGAAAGAATAATAGGATTAGTGTGTAGAGAGAAAAAAAGGATACTAATTTTCCAATAAAACACCCAAAGTTACCTATCTCTTTGTGGGTAAATACCCAGCACAACAGGATTTGCCCAAAGGCGGGTCACTGAGGCCCAAAATCTTGCCACAAGTCCAAGGTACCTTCTGGCAAGGAATCACAACAAGTGGGCAGAAAAGGTCTGGCAAGTCTGAGATGAAAAGAGCAAAATCAAAGTACAAATCCAGGTAGCAGCTGCCATTGTCAGGCTCCCCACGTGTCTCTGCGCAGTGTCTCTTTTGTCTCCCAAGTCTGTTGTAAGTCCAAGCCAAGAAGTAAGCAAGCCCTTCTTCCCCAAGAGGCTCTTCTCTTAGTCTCTTGGAGCTCACCTGCTTTTCTTGTTATACAACTTCACCTGGTTGCTCAGTCCCCGCCCTTTTGTTCCCAGTAGCTAGTCTAAGGCAAGTAAATAGTGCAGGAACATGGCGTGTCGCCCTTTTATGGGGATGTCTGTTATGTTAAGGCCTTTGTAGCATTTTGTTTCTTTGCAAATCAGCAGGAAACAACTTTTTCTGTTTAAATGCAGTGGTTTAGGTGAAGGAATTTGACTTGAGCTAGGTCTCTAGATCGGTTTTATTACCTCTCTGCTCATGGAAACCCCCTGCCATTGTTGAATGGATATCAGAAAGGAGGCATTGTAACTGGATACTTTGCAGTTGTTACTTTGTTTAATCCTCAACCACTATCCATAAAACATGAAATTTCCCACTTTATAGCTAAAGAACTTGAAGCCCAATAAAGCAAGTAACCGCTCAAGGTTGTGTTGCTAGTTAGTCCAGAGATTCAATTAGGTTTGTCTGACCCAGTGGATTTGTGCTAATGACGTCCAATGACCTTGCGTTGGTTGCCTAGTGCTATGCTAATAAATAGCACTATGTGGCTTAAGTAAGAGGAGTTTAGTTTCACTCTGTTCTGGAGATTAAAAGCCAGTGATCACCGAATCAGAGGGTTGTTTCCTTCTGATGAATGCGAGGGCGAAACTCTCCTATGACTCTCCCTTAGCTTCTGGTGTTTGCAGTTTTTGGTGGTTTTTAGAAGCATCTCAGTCTCTTCTCCCATGTGTCCAAAGTGCCCCCTTTTATATGGACACACCGCATTGGATTAGGGTCTACCCTAATGACCTCATCTTAACTGGATCATCTGCAAAGACCCTATTTCACATTCACAGATGTTAGGGATACGATTTTCAACATCCTTTGAGGGAACACAAGTCACCCTCTTACAGAGCTCCATTCCCGTGCCTATAAGAGAAGCACACCTCTTTGCATGTGTGTATTATTGCACCATTCATTCTAGAGTTGCAGATTGAAATCAGCACTCGGTTCATAAGCAGAGGGATAAAAGGAGCCTTTGTGTTTCTTTCCCTGCCCTTTCAGTCTTCCTGTTCCTTATCTCTCCATCCATGCCTTCAGAGAGTCTCAACCCCCTCAGAGGAAGTTGTCAAACCCTCTTGAACTGTGGCCCCCCTCTCTGTGATCTGGATCCTGCTCATTCTCTGCAGAGCTGCAGCTAAGCTGCCAGTTCCCACTAGGTGAGGCCAGCTGATGGGGGAATGGTGGAGGTGGGGGGCATTTCAGGGCATTGGCCAGGTTTCCTGGCACAAAAGTAACAACTGGGCAGAGGCCAGATGTCAGAACACACCTGCTGCCATCACTTAATTGCGTCTTTCTTTTTAACCGAAGGTAAACTTACCAAAAGGGGAAAAAATAACCCTACCATTTGTTAACCTAATACTGGGAACCAGGCCCTGTTCTAAAACTTTTATATACAAATCTCACTTTATTTTCCTGATCATATGAACATTTGCTCAGTGTTTCATAGTTGGCAGAGCATTTTCTTGTTTGCTCTTAACATATCCTTTTGAGAGACTAGAGTAGACTTTACTCTCATTTTGTGAATAGTCAGGTGACTAACTTGATGTTATCCAGTATTGGATGTAGGTGGAACTGGTTGGCAGAGCAGTCAGGCTTACATGGAGCAGCGAAAGCACTTACTCCAGAGGAGGCATTTCATTCCCACCTGTCTTTAGGGATCATATTAGAATTTGCCTCCTTTTAAGAACCAGATAAGACAACTCTACTTTAGGGCCCCACACCCCATCCTGACATTCACAGGCCATACATATGTTTCTTTCTCACCACTCTATAGGCACTCATGAGCCTTGTGATCTCACTTTTGGTAAAAAACAAGCAAACATGGCTTTCCTTTGATTAGCTCTCTTGAGGCTTCTATCTGGTTCCCATCAGCATGTGCCAGCATCTGCTGACAGCAGGCCCATGCAGGGAAGCCTCAACTTAGTGCAGTAGTAAATCCTAGCTGGAGTTTCTGTTTTGAGTCCTTGCTGCGTATTCTTTGGGAAACACAGAGCTGGCACTCGGTACTCTGTGTAGAATGATGACCTGTGAGTACATATTAGCAATTTACTGCTGCATAACAAGTTACCTGAAATTTAACCACTTGGAACAATGAAATAATCTATATTATTTCAGTTTCGGTGGGGTAGGGTCCAGGCAAGACTTACTGGGGATCTTTCATGAGGCAGCTATCAAGCTGTCAACTGGGCCTGGGGTGATCTAAGGCTGATGGAGCAGCTTTCAAGCTCACTCTTGGGCTGAGGTTTTTACTAAGACTCGGTTTCTCACAGGCTGTTGGCTGGATGTGTCACCACATGGTCCTATCTACTGACCTCTACATATCCTCCTGGCATAGCAGTCAACCTCCGCTAGCACCAGTGATTGGAGGGAGAGTCCAGGGCAGCAGCTTCAGTCTCTCACTGCCTAATCTGTCATGCCATGCCATCACTTCTGCCCTACTCTGTGATCACAGAGCTCAGCCCTGGCACAGAGTGGGGAGGGAGTGCACAAGATGCAGATTACAAGGGTGGGCTCATGGGTGACATCTTGGAAGGTAGCTACCTCAATTTGTCTATACAAATGTTTCTCATATTTCTGAGAACTTCAGTTTGGAAAACTTTTGTTTGCTTGCATGGCTTTGCCTAGCTCCCCCAACACATCAGAATTTCCTCAAGGGAAGAGAATGTCATATTTCCAGATCCGTTGCCCCTTCCCTTCACAGTCCTCCCACTATCACCAGCAAAAAGATAAGTGCATGGATTTGTAAACGGTGTTCATTGCGCACATTGTGTAGGCTGCTCTTGGTTTCAAGTTTTCTCTCTGTAGAATAGGGTACAGAGGAGAAAGAGTTGGAGCAGATACTCTTTATGGGCCCTGCTACTGGAGAGCTTTTTTCTAAACTGGTTGGAACCATTCCTGTTTGACCGCTCCAAAACAAAAGCAGAGAATTGAGATTTTTACCCAACTCCACAAACTCAGTCTGGCAAAATGGGGAGCAAAAGGCTGTTCAACCTGTGTGCTATCTGCCTAGGGGCTGATCACATCTGGGTCAGTCAGCACCGTATCTGTGGCTTGGTGGTGCTGCTATTACTCGTATCACCTGTTCTACTACCACCATCCCCACTCTGCATTCACAGCCAATCTACTAATTGCTATATCAAGGGTTTATATGCTCCAAGAGGGTCATAACAATCCTGTGATGCAGAATGATTTACACTTTACAGGAGGAAAAAAATTAATCTTCAGTGATTCTTAACTGAAAGATTGACTTTAAGTTACCAAGAATGATGTGAAAGTAAGAGATAGTGGAACAAGACATATCAGACACAAGGTGACTTTTATCCCAGCCACCTACAGTGTCTGGCAAGGCAGTTGCACCATAAGCAGCTGCCTCCACCCCATGCTGTAAGGGGGAAGCAACCTCCAAGGACACCTGTGTGGAGAAGATGACCTTGACTCCAGAACTGAGTCTCAGGCAGGTGGACTGCTACAGTCTGAGCCAAGAGCAAGACGGGGGGAAAACACTTGCTTTACACATGCCACGGTGCCCTTGTCTTTCAGGCTGCAGAAAGTTGCCAGCACAGTGGGGCAAGAGAAAGATGTGAAGACTAAACTTGCCACCCCAAAGCAGTCTATACCTTCTGGGCTATTTGAGGATGCCATCCAGGCCTCCGCCACTTCTTTGCAGAACCCAGGCCCCTTCCCTCACCTAATGGAATTCACCTCTTTTCCCAGATACGGGATCCTTGTAATCCTGTGTCAAGTCCAAACTCTAGTCTCTGTTGTTTTCCAGTTCAGTATCCTCCCATTGCCCTTCCTCTGCATCTACCTCCCAGATGAAGGCCTGAGTAGTAGCTCTGGAAACTTCATAAAGAAGTTCGGTAGGGAGTCAGTACACAGAGGGCCACTGGTTTACCTTATAAATTACTACGGGTTAGGAGGAGAATATTTGGAATCTCTTCCAGCAAGGAGCAGGAGGTAAAATTTGCTAGTTCATTGCATCATTCTTCTAGTTACTCCATGTAAGATCCCTCCTTATCTCGTATTAGTCTCTCTATCTTACATACAAGAAACTGAGATTCAGAGAAGTGAAATGACTAGTCCCAGGTCACACAGTTGGGAGGTAGAGTCAGGGTTAACCATGTATGTTTAATCTGTGGTTACATATGTGTAACCTGCTACAGGCTGTGGGTCTGATAGCAGTGAGCACTTGTTTCATATTAGATGGCTTCTGTCTTCTACTTGCTTTCTGGACATTTTAAACCTTGTATCAACCCTGTGAGAGAGGTATTATTGGACCACTTTGTGGATCATGGAACTGGCTTGGCAAGGTTAAACATCTTGCCCAAGGACTCACAGTTTCGTCATGGCAGGAGTCAAGAAAAGCTTGTAGTGCCTTACTTCCTCTAGACTCTAGAGCCAAGAGGGAATTCCAACCTGTGTGTATTCTGAATTAGATCATCTCTTGCCCTTACTCCATGCTCGCATTAGTAGAAGGACAAGGTGAAGCCAAGACTGCATGTCCCATCCAAGTGCCATGCTCACAGCTTTACCAACACCTGCACTGAGACCAGCAGAACCCCTCACTGTCCTGCACCCATATTTATGGCAGTCACCATAAACGTGGCTATTAGTCAGCCCCAAGAATTTCAGTATGATGCCTCATTTTCCAACCCCAACTCATTGTCTCAAGTTGTAAAACTTGAGACAGCTAGGTTATTGGAGCTAGGATCAATTATCTGCATAATCTTAACTTTTTGTTTGAATGGTGATCTCTTCTACTGCATTTGTGCTTTACAATGGGGGTGCTATTGCATAGAACAAATTTTCATTTTGTTGGGTTGCCCTGTTCTTTGCAGGACATTAAGTGTCCTTGGTTCATCTGTATGCTAAATACCAGTTGTGTTTCCCTAATGTTTCAATGGACTTCAGTGAGTCCTGATTCTCCCCCGATGATCTTAGGGTCCCTGGTGATTGTTTTCTATCTAATGTCTTTGACCTGCTGAGCCTGGAATAGTTATATATCCTTGCTTCCTATTGCTGCCTCCAAAACATTCTGCTTCCCACCTTCCTAATTGCTCCAGACAAGTTTGAACTGCAACCAAGACCCTCTTTCCACCGCCCTTTTTTTTTTTTAAATCACAGTTATCTATTGCTCTTTAACACTCCCTCCAATCCATTGAAAGTAGGACCTGGCTCACTGTCACCATCTTGAACTCCACTATTTCCAATTCTAGGTGTGACTTCCAATATCCTAAACTCGGTTCCTTCACATTTCCTTTCATAGCTTTATCGTCTACTTTAACTCTGTTCACATGGTCGTACTCTTATAGTCAATTTCAAAATGTTCTACTTTTTATTTGTCACTCCCTATTTTTGCAATCCACTCCAATGAACTTCAGAAAGTCTTCTGTCACACCAGCATGTGTAATTCCATCAATCCTTCAGTAATTGCTTGGCTGAGGGGAGCACCTTTCAAGAGTTCACTTTAATGTCATTCTTCATAGCGAGGCTTGCTCTAAACATCTGATTTTAAGGTGTTATCTTCCCACCCACCCCCAATATTATTACAGTGATCCTCACTTAACATCCTCAGTAGATTCTTGGAAGCTACAGTCTTAAGAGAAAGATATATAATGAAACCAGGTCCTACAATGACAATTTGTTCAGTATCAGTCATCTGGAATTTTTTCTCATCGGTATTACAACAAACATTATTTGAGGACCTGCTGTGCTCCTTATCCTCTTGTAGATTATTTTTCTCCATTCTCTTTACCACAAAGATAGTATATATTTCACTTTTTACTTACTCTTCTGGGATGAACACTTTGTGAAGACAAGGAATTTCATTTACTGTAACCTAGTGCCTAGTGTGAATATACTGTCAAATGTTCTGGGAACTAATCCGCCCAACTCTAGCTGACAAGAGAACAAAGCCATCTGTGTACACTTGAAGTTGTGAAACAACAATACAAATACTACCCCTGATAGGTATAGCCAGCTTTTCAACTGGTGACCAAGGACCTAAATAAAGATTTAAGTGATGAGTACCTAGCACTCATTAAAGAATGCATTTCCATAATTCTGGAGTAGTTCTTACATAGTAGAATGTCTTGAGCTGCTTCTGATTTGATTCCTCACTTTAATCATTGAATGCTTTGACGCTCCATGAGAAGAGGCTTTTATTCCTGTTAATACTAGAACTTGCACATATGTGGTGATCAATGAGTATTTGTAGAATGAAAAAAATAGGTTAGGGCTACATTTTGAACTCCAGTTGAACTGGAGATTCCTTCTCCCTACTACTACATGTCCTTTCAAGAGTAACCATAGTTATGAACTATACAGTGTGAGCCACTGTAAGCAGTTTTTTCAAGGGTGTGAGTGGATTTCATGGACAGGAACCCCATAATATGGCCCAAATATGGATATTTGACAAAACAGTACTTTGATAAGGTGACTTATAAGGAATAATTGAGATCATTCATATGACCAAAAAAAGATTTCTCATACATATTTGACTTCCTCTGCTGTCCTGGCACAGAGCTCCCCAAGGAATTTAAGTGTTAATAGTGATGAAGGTATCTCTTGCTATTTTACTGTGGTAACTTTGAACCTGAGGATGGGGTGGAAGGGGTGCTAGTAGGCAGATAAATTAATATGAATAGAGGCTGGAACTTACAGTTTTACCCCTAGACTGAGGGGGAAGAGTATGGGGCTGGAGAGAGAGTTCAGTTGCCAGTGGCCAAACACCTGAACAGTCATGTCTGTGTAGTGAAGATTCCAGAAAAAACTGAAAGGAGGGATTTTTGGAAGCTATTGGACTGGTCAACGTGCAGAGGTTTGGGAAAGACACACTTAGAGCATGGAAGCTCCATGACTCCCACCCGCATCCCACCCCCACACCTTATTTTACACTCTTCATTTAGCAGTTGATCTTCATCCTTACAAAGTATCCTTTAATTGGTGATATGGTGATTAAATGGATTTCTTTCTGTGTGTTCTAGCAATTAATTGAATTGGAGGTAGGTGACCTGGGAAATCTGTTTATAGTCAGGTAGTTGGAAACAGAAAATAGTGTGGGCTTGCAAAAGGCACAGATGTCTGAGGAAGGGCTTCTGGGAAACTGTGATGAGAAGCATAGATATGGGATGTGGCTGAGATCTGAAGTGGAGAGGACTCTTGGAAAACAGCAGTGGTCAGTGGAACTTAACTCTTTCTCTGAGCTGATAGTCAGAACCGAGCTGCATTTTCAGATACCCTGCCAGGAATGCTTGTTGTTATGGGGAAGCCTCAGCACATGTACTCACATGGGCACCTGCTCTCAGGACACAAACCATACAAATGCCAATTGAGATGTTTATTTTATTTATTTTTGTAATTTAAAATTAAAAAAATTATTGATTGCACAAGCATACACATATATTACATCACTGTCTACCCTGCAGATCTCCCATCACCTTATCTCCTTTGAGTCAATTGAAAGATACCAAAATAAGACACATGGATGCTGATATCATGAAGGCCCAGAACCAGTCACAAATGCTCTTCTACTCTCTTCCTTTCCTTAATTTCTCACTCTTCCCCTTGTCTGCATGCCTTTCGGTTTTCCTTCCTTCCCTCCCTCCCTCCCTCCCTCCCTCCTTCCCTCCTTCCCTCCCTCCCTCCCTCATTGCCTCTCACTTTCTTAAGTCTGACCCCCTTTCTCCTTTCCTTAGCTTTCTAAAATAACAAAGTAAATTATTTTTCAGAAACAATTTTAATTTCCAAGGTATAGGAAAAATGAAATTGTCCCCTTTCCTAAAGTTCCCATGAGCATCCTGTGCTTTAATGAAATAAATGGCCTAGAGGAAGATGTGTGAGTGGCGGCTGGCTGGTGGCTTTGTAGCATTAAGGCATTCTCGTTCTTCTGTCTGGCCCCTGCAGTTGGGTAGAGATGGACAGTCCAGGGCTAACTTACACGGGCCCCTATCCTGTGCCACTTCTGAAATAGAAATAAAGATTAGAGATATTAAAGAAATTTGAAAAGGGAGAAACCCCTCTTGTAGTTAATTTTGAGATTCATTTAAAAAAAAGAATCTTATTCCTGAATACCAGGTTTTCATAGATAGATAAGCTGGCCTTTCCCTCTTTCCTTAATGAATTCGCATATAGCAGGTGCAGATGGTAGAACAAAGAGGACAGTTTTAGCATTAGGGCACCCACCCCACCAGTGGGAACCAGAGTGACTCAAAAGTGCATGGTGCAGAATTCGAGCAGTGAATGAACAAGAGCTTGGTTTCAGCCACACCTGACTTCAAAACCTTGTCATATTATTTTCTAACTTGGAAACCCTGGTTATAGCACTTAATTGGTTTGTTCCTTAGTTTCTTTTGTCAAGTGGAAATATTGATATCCCTACCTGATTGGGTTGTTGTATGGACTGGAGATGATGTGTAATAATGGTGATGGTGAAGATCAACTTAAGCTTGAACGTTTACTGTGTGCCAGAGTTGTGCTAGGTATGCATATTAGCCCATGTATAGTGTTCAGAACAATGACATGCAATGGGCATATGTTATTTGTTTAAAAAAATATTATTCAATACCAGGTAGTGACAAAAATATCTTGATGTGAATATTTAAGCTACATGATTACTTCTAGTTATTTTCTGATGTGAGATTGAATTTCAACCACCCTGGGGCCTTGATAATAAGAAAGTAATATTCACATTGCTTCTTTTATGCCTGCAGAAAGAAGCAGCTCTGAAATATCCATGGTCTTCCCCGGTAAAGGTGTATTTCTAATGTATAGTTCAGGTTATCTGGGGTTAGCCTGGAGTTTGGCTAGTCATTGACACAGTTACCAAGAAAAGTAGGACTGGAATAGAGAAGCAGCAGTTAAATGCTCCTTCTGGAAATATCATTTCCTCTTTTGTTCATATTTGATTACCTAAAACAAGCCACTTGGTGGAGAAACACAATCTCCCATGTATATATTTCAGGAGAGTGAGAATACTAGGTGAACAGCCCAACAACATGGGCCCTAATCACCACGGAAGGGCATCCTCTGGATCGTGGACCTCAGACATTGTTTATAAAAAAATGAATAAGAAGTACAATGAATTGAACACTTACTATTTGGTAGGTATTGTATAGGTACTTTGTACTCATACATCAATATCTTAGGAAGTATCAATAATTTCCATATTATAATACGAAAACTGAGGCTCAGGGAGGTTAAGACTTCATAGATATTAAATAGTATGAACATAGTCTGCACAGGTTTCCCAGGTCTTCAGGAAAATGCATCAAAAAGAGCAGTGTATTGGGAGACTGTAGAGACCGACTTCTAGTCTCACTTTCTAATTTTTAAAGTCTGAGCACATGCCAGGATAACAAACAGATCTTGAGTGTCAACTCTGACAGATTTGTGTTGGCTGCTAAAGAACTGCAATGAGACTTTCCAATGGGAAAAAGTAATGTGATTGATTAACAATGTCTGTTGTGGGCATAGGAAGGGGGTGCACCATCAGAGACAGATGCTTGCTATGGCTGGACATTTTTCTTAACTTCTCTGGGTTCCAATTACATCATTTACAAAGCAAGGTTAATAAATCTTAGGAGAGTAAAGGAAAGAGCCTAGCCAAGATGATTTCTTCGTGTCCTCAGCAGGCACCCAAACTTCTGTTCCTAGGTGTTTATATTCCAATTTATTTTATGCATACTGTTCCATCTTGTAGTCATGAAAATCCATTAATATGTGTGGGATGGGGCTGAGGAATGGCACTCAACACATTGAGTCATTGAAAACTATTCCTAAGGACAGCAGAGTAGGAGGCCTTTGATAGAAAGGGTGAATCATTTGCTGGCTGTCAAGGGTGCCCTAATCTGTGAGCTGGACATCCCACCTGGTCTGTAAACCTATGGGCTGTGTTTCTCAGCTTGGATGATATATTGGCTAAGCATGAGTCCTCAGATAAACATGCCTCATCTTTTCAGTGGTGATTTGGGAAATATGAGCAACATATTTTCCTTAAAGTAGACAAGGTGTATTAATTAGGAACCCAGTGGGTAATAGATACCATACCCACAGGGTTAGTTGAAGCAACTTTAATAAAAATTCTGTTCATATTCTATTTAATAAATGATCTGTTTATAGGTATGTGGTCAGTATTAAGGGAACCACCACGGGCTGGTGAGATAGTCAGTGGTAGAAACAACAAGAAGCCATAATTCCTCCTGAACTTGAAGGGACACCAGGAAGAGTAGGTGTTCCTGGAATGTGTGAACATTGTGGTCCAACAAGAAGAAACCACTGCCCACGTGAGTGCCCACAGAGAGAGGGTGGGGAGTAAGTACTGAGCATTCCTCCTCTCATCAGCTGACCTCCTTCGGAGGGCAAGTGAGCCTGGGCAGTGGAGACATGAGAGACTGTGCCCTTGGGCCACACAGCAGCGCAGCACAGAGAAGGGTGTGATGTAACCAGGTGGAGACATGTGAGGAAGGCCCAGCACAAAAGAACAGACACACGAAGTCAAACTGAGCATGAGCATGAATCTTAAAGGTGTAATACTGAAGGAGAACAAGGAGAGAAGGGATCACTGGAGATCTTATTGCTCTTGATTTGGAGGCCAGAGTATCACTGGGAGAAGGGAATAGGAAATTCAACAAAGCTTAAACTGTCTGGACCTAAAATTCTTTTTTTTTTTGGCAGATGGTAGTTTTTCATTTTTCAGATTTATTTATTATATATTTTTTTTTTCTTAAATTGTTGTGTACCCCATAGTTCTCCCACTACCATACCATCTGTGGACTGTCACGATGATTCCTTATATGTATCTTTCCCCTGATCCCAACCTCCCTCACTCACTCCCTCCCTCCCTCCCTCCCACCCTCCCTTCCTTTCTTGCTGTATGCTTCAGTTCTATTACGCTTGCTAGTTTTAACATTTTCTAGCCTGGACCTAAAATCTTTAGGGAAAAAGTTTTTTTTTAGGTGATAACCTAATGTTTTCCCTTCACTTTAAGATTTCTTGTGAACATGACTTATATATCCATAGAGCCTTGAATCTGGTATAGGACAAGGGAAGTTTTTTTGAGTTTGGGAAGATGTTTAAGTAGCTAGTGTGTGGGTTTGGGCTAGCATGGGGGGGCACCCAGAAACCCCTCAGGGTGAAGGCTAAATAGTGGACATGGTCCAATCAGAGCATCTTTGTTATTGTTATATGTTCTTTGGAAACTGTCATCTTTTCTCTTTACAAGGGGTCATCCCAGTCTACCAAACAGATCAGCAACCTCTGTTTCTAAGATTATCTATATTGTCCTGGAAAGCCACCCCACTTTCTGGGCCAAAGCAGGGGATTATCACATTTTCTACCTTTCTGTGTCCCTCTTACCCACAAAGAGTTGATCGATAGCTCCTGACCTTGGAGCAGATGAGGAAAGACCGACGGCAGCACTGCCCACTGTGGTGGCCTCTGGCTACAATATGGTTGTTTAAATTTAAAATTAAATTCATTACAATTAAATAAAATTTAAAATGTCACACAGGTCACTATTCAAGTGCTCAGTAACCACAATGGCTGGTGGTGACCTCATTAGACTGCATACAGCATTTCCACATTGAAGAAATCCCTGTGGGACTCACTGATCTGGATCCTGTGCGTGGCTGTGGATAGGCTGGGGGCTGGTAACAGGATTCCAAATCTGTCTTCACTCACAGACACCTTTCCTTTATGACTGATTGCTCTGAGGGGCCATGTGCAGCTTTCCTGTGCCATCAGCAAAATAGTAATGATGATGACAATGATAATTACAGTTCGCATTTATTTAGTTCTTAATTTGCCAAATACTGCACTATCATCTGATAATACATCATGTCATTTAATTACCACCACAACCCTGAGAAAACCACCAGTATTTATCCCTACTTTAACAACGAAAACCTGAGATTCAGAGATATTTACTGACCACGCGGCTACTATGTTGTTTCACAGGAAAAATGCCAATACTCAACTATTTTTTCGATGACAATGGCAATTTCACATGGTTAGAGCCAGTTTTCCAAACTTAGATCCAAAGACCATGTCAAGGTCATGTGGCTAAACTGCCCCCCCCTAAAGTGACCCCACTTTAATGTTTCAAAGAACTATTGAGGGATTAAATGAAACAATGTAGGTTCTGTGCCTGATGCAGTGAGGCTCCTGGAATATCAGTTCTTTTTTGTTGAACTCCCTTCTGTCAGTCTCACTCTTTTGGGGAGCAGAGCACAGCTGCCTAAGCAGATGTGACCAGTGAGAATGAGAGGAGGGGGCCACTACCATTGACCATATCCCCTCCCGGGGACCTGGGAAAGTTCATCTTCCTCCCCAAGGCCTCCAGACCCTTCCTGTCTTGGCCTTCACCACTCTCTCTGGGAGTCTCTACAGCTGGGCAGGTCAGAGTCCTCAGAGTCCAGTAGAGGAAGGGGTGAGGGACACCATCCTTCCTATTTTGCACCCTTTCCAACTCCAGCAGATGCACTTCATCAATAAGCCCCTCCCTTGGGACCTCTGAGGGAGCAGGAGGCTGGAGGTGGACTGGAAGGGGTGGCTGCTGCGCCGAGGATGTCAGATGGTTCAACAAGCTGTGCTCCCAACCTCCTGCATGTTGTGACTCTGTTTTCATGATTGTTTCTGGCAAACAGCCTGATTCAAAATTCCTCCTTTCACTTGGCAAGAGGAGAGAGAAGTTCCCCAGGGTTGTGGGGCCTTGTTGTTTGAGTGGAGTTTTTAGGACATAGGGATAATTTCCATTCTTAGGAGGAAACTGTCTCTCAAAATCAAGTCCAATGTTGCTGGATTTAGCAGAGGAAAGCCCAGGATACCCAGTTCAATTTGAATTACAGACACATGAGTAATTTCTCAGTAGGGGTATATGTCGTGCAATATATAGGACCCACCTCTATTGAAAATGGTTTTTCTGAAAGTAAAATTTGCCTGGGCAACCTGTGTTTTATTTAGCAGCCTTACAGTAGTAGGGCTTCTATTTATGTTTCATATATCCGGTCTTTTATAATGATATTAAGGATGCTTAAGTGGAGGGAGAGATAGAACCAGTCTAGTTTTGCCAACTGTACCCTAGTTTCATAGCCATGAAACTCATGTGAGAGTGAAGTAATTTAATGTTGGCTCACAGAATATGGTCCTTGGACCAGCAGCATCAATACCAGTTGGTTCTTGATGGAAATGTAGATCCTTGGTCTGGCTCTGAGACTCCTAGACACTGGGGATGGGCCCCATGGTCTGTGTTTAACCACTCCTCCAGATGATGCTGATACACAGACTTTAGGATCTGAGCAAAAGTCTTAGGGATCAGACAGACTTGGGCTTGAAGCCCAGTCCCATCATTTATTGGCATGTGAACCTGGCTAAATTACTTGTTTTTTTTTCTGAATTTGTTTCTTTCTAAATTAAAAAAGGGGTACGGTGCCTCATTTAGATATGTATTAAGGACTGCATGAAGTTAAAGAATATAAAATGCAATCCATGGTGCCTATTTGAGAAAGCACAAAATGATGACTCTTAGTTTTATGACGTGAGTGTAGGTCTTGTCATTCCCTGAGGCAAACGATGTGTGTCCAGCCCCAGTGGTGGGGGCAGCCTTGCTAGCTCGAGAGTCCTTCCATTCTGTGAATTCAGATTCCAGTAGTTTCATGGAAGGAGGAAGGGATTAAGAGGAGGAGGCAAGTTGGGCACAGTAGCTCATGCCTGTAAGCTTCAGCCTATGAGGCGACTGGGGCTAGGGATCACGGTTCGAGTTCTGCTCGGGGCAACACAGTGAGACCTAGTCCCAAAAAATAACTGGGCATGGTGGCATGCGCCTGTAATTCTAGCTATCTGGGAAGCTAAGGCTGGGGATTGCTTGAGTCCATGCTACCCAGGGCAATGAGAGCCTGCAGTTCCATGGGCAAAAATAGCAAGACCTAGTCTCTAGTCTTAAAAAAAAAAAAAAAAAAAAAAAGAAAAGAAAAGAAAAGGAGGAGGCAGGGAAAGAAGAGGACTCTGGCTGATCTGCTATAGTAACTGATTTTCTAGCTCACAGGCCAAGTGAAGCCCATGCAGAGGGCCAAGCCAGTCTAATCCCCTTTGTTTAATACTTGATGTAGAACTGTTGCCCAAAAGACAGGGGTGTTTTCTTTTTTCCTCCCAGATGGGAGTCCCTAAGAAGTGAGGACACATGAGAGCTGGAATCAAGGGAGGAAGAGTGGATACCTTGGCATGTTTCACAGATCAAGACTGGGAGCTTCCTTGAGGGCTGGGATTTCTCAGCTTTTGGCACTAATGACGTTGTAAGTCAAGTAGTTCATTGTTAGGGGGTTGTCTTATGTGTGCTCAGCAGCATCCCTGACTAGAGGCCCATCTTCTCTCTCAATAGTGACTATGAAAACATTGACAAATGTGCCAGAGACGGGGTGGGTTGGGAGTAGGGGTTGGAGGGTGGGAGAAGGCAACAAACCAGTTGAGAATCAGTAATCTATAGAATCTGCTATACAATACCCGAACAATTTTCAGAACTACTGTTTATTGAACATTTACATATATTTTCTCCAATCCTCAGGCTCATATTACAAGGTAGTTCTTATTACCTACATCAGAAGGATAGTTAAAATAACTTGAATCATACAGCTGGTGAATGTGGGCTTCTGGTGAGGTTGGTCTAACTTCAGAGATCATGTGGTTCTTGCTGCAGCACCACTTCTCTCCAGAAAATAAAGGTTTTTTTTCTTTAAAGTGAGGAAATTCTTCTTAAGTCAACTGGAGTCCAAATGTGTTTATTGTGAAGCATTAAGAAGTTACAGTAGAAATATAAGATGTTTTTCCTCTAAAGGAGTTTTCAAAATCAGTGTCCTGGAGAAGGTCAGATGCCCACACAACTTAGTGAGTTAGGCAGGCAGTCATATTTAGGCCAAAATGAACATTTCTAGGGATTGATCTTTGTGAATCAAAGGTCACATCTGCTTCACGTGCCCTTTCACTGCCAATCCTGATAATTAAAAAAAAAAAAAAAAAAAGGAAGGAGAAATGGAGTCTTGAAGTTCGCAGGACCCAACAGCTACACATTTTAGAAAATACTCATTCTCTGGTCTTGGGGTGAGCTATGGGTTACTTCCAGCCAAACACTCTGCCATTTTCTTTCGGGCTCTCTGCATGAATTCTACATTGCCCCTTTCCCTTTGTATGGCGGTGTACTCATAAGCCTTGAGCTTGCTATAGTAATCCGAGAACTTGTTGTAGAGGATAGAAATGGGCATCCCATTGAGGATAATACCGAAAGCAATGCAGAGGAAGGCAAAAAGCCTGCCCAGGTGGGTCTCTGGGTACATGTCTCCGTAGCCCACAGTGGAGATGCTCACCTGTGCAAGAAGGATACAACTGTTAGCACTGTGAGGGAGGAGAGGGAGGGAGTCAAATGGGCAGACAAATATCCTCTATCTCCCCAAAGGTACATGTGGCTTGTGTTAACAGTGTCCCGTGGAATCAGCTTTAGGAGGTACCAGAAAGTTTGCCTGCAGATCCTGTGCTATGGAAAGAACATGTTTGGGAGCTGAAAGATGTAGGTTTATATCCCTACCATCACTTACAAGTTTTCTTATATTCAACCTGGGGAGTAATGCCTATTTAGATGGTTGTTGTGAAGAGTACCTATGATGATCTTTTGAGTTTCTGGTACAGAATGGATTCAATAAATGTAGTCTTTCCCTCCTCTCAGCTAGGGCCAGCTTTTGTCTGCAGTCCTTGTGTTTGCTGCAATGTAGAGGTTCTGTAGGGAGTGCTCTCTCCCAGTCAGATGGACCGAAGTCCTCACTCCATGGACCCAACGCAGTGGTGCACACCTGTAATCCCAGCCACCTGGGAGGCTGAGGCTAGGGATCACTTGAGTCCGCGGGTTTGGGACTCCAGGCAAGATGGCGAGACTTAGTCTCTAAAAAAAAAAAGGTCCTCTAACACTTGCCAGCTGAGCAATCTTGGGCAAAACTTTCAGCAGCTCTAAATATTGGTTCCAATATCTGAAGCAAGAGGATGATATCTAAGTCTCAGGAGTCTTGTGAAGATTAAGTAAGAAAATAAATATAAAGCACTTAACAGTATCAGGTACATAAAAGGCATTCAACAACCTCCTCTTCATTGCTCTCTCATCTTTAGAGACAATTAATACTTTCCAGAGTTGTTATGTAGTTCAAATGCATTATCTTCCACAAAGGTGCTTTGATTGTAAATGTCTAGAGAAACACTCCTTATTTTGCAAAGGGATTGCTGTAAGATATCACCGACCAAAAATGTTCACTCTGCATGATATTCTTCCCATCACTCTTATTACACTGCTTTAAATTCCACTAATTAGAGATTTGTTTAGTTCAATAAGCATCTGCTTTAAAGTGCAGATACCTATGGGGACTAGGTATCAGTCAGTGTAGCCAGAGAAACCCTAGGAAAAATCTCTTGGGATCTGTCTTTTATGCCTCATGTACTAAGACTTCCTTTGGTCCCCAGACTAAGCAGATCCTTTGACAAGCTAAGCAGGTCTGTTGCTTGCTTTAGGAGAAAAAGGGTGCTGTTGCACAACTCCAGGGGGCACTGTTTGCTTCACTGATTTTAGTGATTGTTGCCATAATTTTCCAGCAGATGGTAGTAAAGTCCCCAAGTCTTTCTGTTGATCCTTACCAAGGTGGCCTTTAACTTAGAGAAGTTAACATTTTTGTTTTGATGCTAGGGTTCCTTTGAACTTAGAAATATGACTGACTAATTAGAATGGAATGGAGAAGAGGCCAGCTCAGCAAGTCAGCTGGAGTTGATGAGAACCACAGTTCCATCCATCCCATTATTAGGGCAAGGTTGTATTTCTTCTTCAGGGTGAGTGACATACTGCCTCTCACTGCTCTACCAACTGTAAGAGATCTGTGCCCCTTCCCATGGTAGAAGAAAACATCCAGCAGCAAGAGGGGCAGGGTAGTAGAGATGAGGTTAAGGAAAGAGTTAGGGTGCTTAACTCCTTGAGTCTGAGTTCATTTCCCAGCTGTGACTCGGAAGTTGCCAAATACTTCCTGTCTCAGTGTCTTTTCTGAAACAGCAGTGCTTACCTTTCTGGGCAGTTGGGGAACTTGGAGGAATGTCTGTCACAGGGTGTCTAAGACATGTTGTTCTGCTTATTAAATAAGTGACTATGGAGACAGGGTCCTCTCTGGCTCCTGCTGAATGCTGTGGAGGAAGATTGGGTGGGCTGAGGTAGAGAATCTCCTTTCCCATCTCTGGGCTAGAGGCAGTTATAAAGTGAGGTTGTGGGTTAATTTTGAAGCATGGTTGTATGTGCACAACCATTTGTATATATGTGTTTGTCACCAAAAATAACCTTAGTCAGATCTCTGTCCAGGTCTGTGAACCAAACAATAGCTGTTGTATGTCACTATCATTGTCAATTACACATCTGTACAAATATTGACCCATGAATAATATGGATTTGAACTACATGGATTCACTTACACATGCAGTTTCTTATAAGCAAGTGATATAAGCTTGTTGTAATTGGTAAATACAATCAGGACTGTAAATGCATTTCTTATAAGTGTCTAAGTATTTTTCTCTCAACTTTACTGTAAGAATACAATATATAATATACTCAACATACAAAGTACTGGTTAATTGGTTCATATTACCATTAAGGCTCATTTGCAGACTACTAATGGTTAAGTGTTTGGGCCATCAGAAATTATACACAGATTTTTGACTATGTGGACGGTTGGTGTCTCAGCCCTCATATTGCTCAGGGATCAACTGTACTGTCTGTAGATGAAGCTAAAGGTAGTTTGCCAAACAGGGTGAGTGATAGGAAGAGAGAGTTTTGGAACAAGATACATTCATGAGAGGTCAAAGCCAGTCCCTCAACAATCCAGGATAAAAGCTATAGGGGGAAAAAAACAACTGAGATGATGTATTTGAAGTTCTGACCAGTCTCCACACCGGCTTTGCTGCCCTCCCAACTTTCTTTCTTTCTTGGCTGAACTCTGAGTGAAAAGTCAAAAGCCAAGAGATCTGGCTTAAAGATGTGATATTTGATGTGTATAGTATGATCTAAATATTTTTGTATATCTTGGGTCTTTATTTTTAGAGAAGAGATCTTTTCTGTTAGGAGGCTCTGTATTACAGTTTCCAAAGCATTTGTTCAAAATACATAGCTAATTTATGCATTGTCTGCTTTATGGATAATTTGACTCAAGGAGTGATCTGCTTTCTGCTCTTTGGCTTGAAGAAGAACTTAGAATCCCTTGGCCTTAGGGGATGTTTCTCCGGTCTTAAATTATCCAAGTGACCTCACAGAATGAGTTCTCACATTAGGGGAAGTTGGATTTGAAAATGTGACCACTGAATATTTAGAAAAGCAAACAATTGGCTGGCTCAGCTACTCTGTAAAGTACAAACTTAGCATTTTATTGAAAGCTTACATGTTTTGCCCATTCTTTAGCTCCCCGAAAGCAGTATATGATCTTCTCCAGTCGCTCACCCACTAATCAGCATACTCTCACTTGCTAAACATTATCGGGAGGAGGACAGCTTCCATTTTTATCTCTGAGCCTTTAGAATGACTGTACTTGAATTTCTCCTTCAACAAGGAATGTTTGTTTCCTCCATATGGAACAAGGCTTAGCTCAAACCTTGGCAGCCAGTATCTATGTAATGACAGCCAGTGATGTATCTAGGAATTACAATCCCAAAGAATAAAAGCTGATATAACACCCCCTTTTAGTTTCCCCAAAGTATTTGAAGTGGTAAAGATTGATGTTTTCTAGCTGAAATTACTACATATCCCAATGCATGCTGCCCTTCAAGGGATTTAGTTTCAAAGACTATACTTAGCATATCCATGCTGTTGTTGCTATAAATATCTTAGGAATTCCTCTTTTGAATTAGAGTCTGCACAGAAGATTCAGTAGCAGTGGCCTGGAAATAAGTGGTCTTATCCACCTCTGTGTGGCACTCTCTCATTTAAAGGTCTTGACTATTTAAAAATATTGAAACCCCCACCCCCGCAAAAAGGTAAAGATTTACTGCCATTAGGGGGGAAAAATAAAGAAAACAACAAATAGACATGTCACAGGCTCTGAGGATAATTCCTCTGTGGAATTTAAAAAATGTAACAGTGAAAGCACTGCTATAATGAGGTCAGGGGTGACCACTTTGAAAAGAACCATCACCCTCATCTTTATATCAAAGTTCTGATATGTACATAAATTGTATACCAGAGGAGGTATGCAAAAGCGAAGGCAAGCTTGGGATCTATATAAACTATCCATAGGGTAGTTCATTATCCATGCTTCTGAAGCTCTGTCTCTTCAGTTTCCTTGCTATTTCTGCTTTCCCTCATCAGTTTTGTTATGGCCCACTGAAGTCACACTGGCCAAGAGAAGAAGCATAGTATAAAGAGATAAAAATCAGGAGTCCACAAGGTCAAAAGTCATAAGAATCTAATCTCCATGGCCCCTTTTATGGCTTCTGTGCCATTTCTTGAAGGAGCTAGAACTTTATTGTCTTCTGAAGCAGCCATTTACTGGTTTCCTCTCAGTCCCAAGCTCAACACCCTTTTGAATCCTTCTCTGTAATTCTTCTGGGAGTCTGCAAACATTTCCCAGTGTCCACTAAAAGGTGTAATGAGCAGGGTCTTTTCCTGCTTCCAGTTTCTTCACCATTCTTCAGTAGCAGCAGGTGGATGTGAGGCTGGCATCTTTATTTCTTCCAGCCATCTGGGGTGCCATTTAAGGACCCTATAATGGTTCACATGGTAGCTCCTCTGCTGTACTACCAGATTGGGTAACTCACCCTGTTTTTATTTTCCCAGGTCTAGGGCTGACAGATATTTCCTACAGCTACCAATCTTTGGGTTATCTCAAATTCCCCCTTTTGTTCTATTAGTCTTCTAATACCTATATATCTCTCTCCCTGTGTTAAATTTCCTTTGTTTTCCATTTGCCTGACTAACTTGACTGACTCTTTTTCCAAATGGGTCTCCTAAGTCAGCAAGCAATCAATAAAAATAAAACATAAAGTAATATAAATCTCTGTGAACCTCTAAGTGCCACCTGTTTACAAGGAAATGATAACATACCTCTAAGAAAATAAAGATGGGAGCAAGGTCTCAGAACATAATCATCTGATGCCCTAACTAGAGATAAATCTTTATGAAGAGCTGTGTTAGGTTTTGAAGAAATGAATTCATGATATAGTCTCTCAATTTGGCTTCTATAGCTTTAACTTGCCCTGGAAGGCTCAGAAGGAAATAGCTTCTGAACAGTCAAATTGTCTATCCCTTTATACTGAAAAAAACACAGTCACACTGGGGGGGGGCCAGTGATTGCTACTACACCATAGAGCTAATTGTTCCCCTTGAGCTGTGCCATTCACTTCCCACACCCAGGCTAATGGCCACAAGATGCCTGGCACTTTCCCAGGCATGCTCCTGTTTCTCTGGACACTCAAAATTTCTTCCAAGATTAGAACAGTTGACTCTTTTATATGTCATACAGTCTCTTTCTTTTCTTTGGTTAAAAAAAGTCACTTCTGTTTCATCTTTCCAAAAATGAATCTAGTTGCAAAGTTATTGTTTCCATGTGAAAAAGATTATCGATGAGTCAGATATGGTAGCTTCTATTTGTTGTTGATGTGCTACAGGTAGCAGTCTACATATGTTTTCTATTACAACAGTGCTTATAAATAACCTCTATTTGACAGACAAATAGGATGGGACTACCTTTTATCCAAATGCACGACATTTGGATAAAATTTTGCAGGCATGAGTATACATGAGGGAATTGCTTTGCAGCTGTAAGAGAATCCACAATAATGAAAATGACTGTATTCCTCTTAAAACCCTGAGTTGAATTACAGAGGAAGGTTGCAGGAACCTTGGCACAGAGAGAGGGAAGATTATTAAAAGCAAGACAGATTTTGTGGTTATCTGGAAGTACTAAAAATGGATGAATAAATGAGAGAATCTATATCTGAGGGTGAATATACATGGGTATAGCACTAGAGTGACATAAGAAAATATCATTTCTGTTACCATATCTTTAAGTTTCCAGTGTATGATTGTGTGTCTCCTAATGTGTATTAAATGAGCAGTAACATCTTAGAATGACCTAACTCCCTGTGATTTCCTGGACCTGAGCTCCTTACCATAGAACTTTGCAGAGTGCTCCTACAGTGGTTGGGCTAACCTGCTCTTGACCTCTCACTTTGAGGGTGACCTTGTGAATTGTTCTGGCCCACAGATTGAGCAAATGGCATGAACAGAAGCATATCTCATGCTGCATGACTGGGCTTGCACACCTTCTTTTTTCTTTCTTTTGTCCTTTGCCATGGCCATGGAAATATGCCAGAGGGGGATGGAAGAGACATAGCCTAGTCTCTTCCTTCATTCCAGTAATCCATCAGCTGACCTTCAGACATGTAAGGGAATGACCCCAGTCTCAACAGGAAGAAGTTGTAGTTGAACCTAGCCAATACCATTGACTTGCAAATGCAAGAACAAAATGAACACTTTGCAAGAACACTTAAAAGTCATTGGATTATGGGGTGGTCTCAGTCACATCGTTGTTGTGGCAATAAATAACAATTTATGAGTAGCTTAATACTCATTTATCACGGGTGGTGCTCAAAAGATTTTAAATTATGTGATACATGATCAATAACATGTTTGGAGACTATTGAATCAGAGTGACTTTTAGTTTCCACTTCTCAGTCTCTCATGTCTGCTTAATCATGTCATTTAGATAAGTTTCTTCTCATCATTAAATTTTAGCTCTGTATCATCATCTTTGAGAGGATTTCTCTGACTCTCCCATCAAAGGTAGATTCTGCCACCCATTCTTTACCTCCATTTTCCTATATAAGATAAATAGCTGAAATTTTACTTATTACCTTTCTCCATTAGAACGTAAACACCAGGAGGGAAAGAATGTCACTACTTTGTTTTCTATTACTTGCTATCTCTACTATTTAGAATACGACTTGGCACACTAGAGATGCTCCAAAAATTCTTGCTCAATGGATAAGATTTTTGTGGGTTACATGAAGAATTGGTACTAATATTTTGCATCTTTTTACTGTGCACCTATATAAGGAAATATATATTTTTAACATTTCCTGCCAAAATATTTTATTACAAACTGGTTGTATCCCTGGAGGCTCTAAGGTTTTAGTTGTTACATTTTAAAAAATGTGTTTTGCTTTTTAAACCTGATAAAGTCTGAGCAATGGTATATCTTGGTTACTTCATTTTAAACTCATTTTATTTTAAAATATTTTTATTGAAGTAACGTTAACTTACAATAATTTGCAGTAGTGTACAGACTATAGTGTCTTGCCACAGCCACTGTATTAATCACCCTTTGTACTGAAGTAATACTGCCTTAAAACACTGTTTAAATTTCAGGTGTATAGTATTAGAAGTCAACATTTGCATATATTACAGTAGTTTGCCACTGAAAGTCCAATTCTGTCCTTCAGCAGACAGTTGATCCATTTTATGGATTTACCCAACCCCTTTCCCAGTTTTCTTTGATAACTGCTAATTTGGTCTTGAAGTTTAAAAAATCTGTTTTATTTAGTTAATTCAAATGTTTGGTTTCTCTATGTACCACATATGGATGAAATCATACAGTGTTTGTCTTTCTCAGATTTATTTCACCAAGCATAACAACCAAACATAATAACCAAAAATGGGTTTGCCCATTTTTGCAAATGGCAGAATTTTCTTTTTTCCTTAATAGCTGGATACTATTCCATTGTGTACATATACCACATTTCCTTTACCCAGTTATCTGTCAGTGGTTACGTAGGTTTTTCTATCTCTCAGTTTGCAAATAATACTACTTTAAATAGGGGGGTACATATGTATCTTCATATCAGTGGAAAACAAGCCATTTTGTCTATCATTTTGGTGGTATTCGTATGCTATAATATATATGAACCTTTATTATACAACATTATAAGAAGTATATGGAAGATCTGGGTTAACAATATATTTGTTTTGGGAAAACAGGGCAGTACTAAAATATTGAAAGGTGATTGATCACATTCCTTTCATAGCTTTTATTTATTTCTAAATGAATCTATCAGTCCTTTAGCTAATAAATAATGATTTATTTTTACTAGTAGAGATGATTCTCTGGGAATAAGATGACAAAGACAATTTTTAAAGGTCTTAATTAAGATTAAGATATGATAAGGTTGAAATATTCAAGTTTGGCCTGTAAATACAGTGTCTGATTGAGATAAAGTGTCTGAAAAAGATAATATCCATGAGAGAAAACTCACTTGTAAAGGCAGTAATTAGTAATATTTATTACGGAAAAAAATTGAAAGGTGATTCAATTTTTATGGCAAAATTGATGGAAAACACTGATCTTAAGTAAAATGAGTTCATGTGCAAAGGGGACAACTTGAACAAAGTTTTAAACTTTTACTGCATATTAAATAGGTTGAAGAGTATGATCCATGGATGTCTACCTCAGGAAGTTAAAATGTATCCACAATTTGCAACAGAACCCTCATCAAAAGCATTGATTTACCCAAGGGAATAAAACAGTTTTTTTGGGTTAAAATTATAGTATCTGAGTCCACTAGGTTCAGCCAATGTATGCTAGTCTTTTAAGGTATTTAGAGGAATGGAAACTTGACTCTTAAATGCAGTATTATATCATCAGCATGTTATGTTCTTTCCCTTCCTGCTTTGCTCACCTCCAAAGTAAATGTCATTTGCTGGGGTCACATCATTCTCCATCAGTTCCATCTGTACACACAGTTTATGTACTATGGGGATGACCTTTTGGCATTTGGACTATGATCAGAGGAGTGGCAGTTGGCTAGCTCATTCGGAAGAGAACTGACATGGTCCTGGCACCACAGAAAGCTCACAAATCCTGTCATACATAAGAGCGTTCTGCTTTCCAGGGACAGAATCAGTGAACTGTGCAGCTCCACATCCTTTTCTTTTAGGGACAAGGAAACTGAGGACAGGAAGTGAGGGAGTGAGATTTCACAGTTAATTAGTTAAGGTCACAGTTAATTGTTAGTGGATGTGAAACTAGAATCTAAATTTCCCCACCCTACACTATACCATTAGTAACCCTTGGTTAGTTTGTCTTAGACATTCACACCAATCTCTATGTCAGATGCTAATGCTGAAAATACTTTCTGACATAGGAAGAACTCTTAATACTTTTAGCGGCATTACAAATAAACTACTTTTTGAAAGAGAAAAATCACACAAAAAAAGTTTTTCCTTTGCATGTGTCTGTGTCAACTTATTTATTTGAGAAGACCCAGTCAGCATTTCCAGGGATTGAGGGCTATCCCAGGGATTTAGTGTAGCATACCAAAAACATGATATTTGAATACATGGTATGTATTTTTTTAAAAAAAGTCAAATATCAAAGAAAACAAAAATAGCTAATATACTAACTGTAAAGTAGGCAGGTCATGCAAAAGAACTAAAACTTGAAAAATGCAGTGCTAGTCATGGAAAAGGCATGAAATTCAGATTTGGGTTTCAGTGGTACATCTGTTACCTTTAGTGATGTGTCTCCACTCATTGTACACCTTAATCTTTCTAGCTGTGAAATGAGGTAATAATATCACCTGGTTCTCAGAAGAATTTTAGTAACAATGGAAGAAATTTCAGTTTTATATCTTTCCACAGTCAGATTTAGCCTAGGGTCAGGTGTACTTCAGTTAGAATTGATATCTTTAGCCAAGTCTCTCATCCTTCCTTATTAAATTTATAGTATTCTTCAAAAATGGAAGCCACTTCTAATTTGTCCTCTTTAAAAAAAAAAAAGAAAAAATTGTAAGCACCTCACAGAGTTCTAATGCTGAAAAAAGAAACCTTGTTAATCACATAAGACCATCGGTATTTGATTTTTTGTTTTTTAAATATTTGTATGTCATCCATCTGATAAGGGACTGATATGCAAGATCTATAGAGAACTCATGCAACTAACAATAAGAAAACAACCCAGTCAAAGAGTGGGCAGAAGAGCCAAATAGGTCCTTCTCCAAAGTAGGGAGACAGACAGCCAATAGGCACATGAAAAATGTTCATCATCATTTATCAGGGAAATGCAAATCAAAATCACAATAAGCCCATATCTAAAAGACCTAAAAACATAACTGTTGGTTGAAAACAGGGTGAATAAAGAAGACTTTGTTCATTTTTAAGGGAATGTAGATTGTTTCAGTTCCTACAGAAACAAGTATGAAGGCTTCTCAAATATTTAAAAAGTATCTACCATACAGTCTAGCAATTTTAACCCTAAACTTCTATCCAAAGAATGAAAAAACACAAATTCGAAAGGATACACGCATGCCTATGTTCATTGTAGCACTATAGACAATAGGCACATTATGAAAATAGACTGTCCAACAACAGATGAGTGGATAAAGAGGATGTGGTATATGCATGCCAATGGAATACTACTTGGCTATTAAAAGGAGGAACTCTTAGTATTTGTGACAGAAGGGATTATACTGAGAGAATAAGTCAGAAAAAGACCTATCAGATGACGTTACTCATCTGTGGCATATAAGAAACAAGGGAGCATACAAAACTAAATCAAAGCAAACCCTAGAAATCTGACAGTAGAACTGAGGCTACCAGAGGGGATGGCTGGGAGTGTGGAACAAAGGGGATAAGTGGTGGAGGATTATGGGTGCTTTAGTGGTAGGCATGTATGAATGCAAGAGCTGTGACTCTATATCCCCGAATCATATATACAGTGTTGTCAACCAATGTTACCTCAACAATAACAACAAAGTAGAATTTTAAGAAAGAAAATTTAGGCATTCAGTAAGTGGCAAATAACAACTGGAATGATAATGACGACACTTCCATATCAATAATGTCTCCTCAAAATTTGCCAAGGGTTTTTAAATTAAATTTGGGGGTTCCCTGGATCAAGTCAAATTCAGTTCCTTATTTAACTACAGTATCTATGACTTTTAATTCTTGAAATACCCATCTAATTCTGTTAGCTGGAGGCAGTGATGGGATGGAAAGGAATGTTTATAGAGAGAGACACAGTAAACATCAGAGTCAAAAGACAGATGACTGACAGAAAAGGAAAGGGAGGGACCAGCTTCTGCCAGCTGGGGAAGAGCGTGGGACATCCAAGGGTCACGGTACTCACCGCTGCCCACCACCAGGCATGGGGGATGCTGGTGAAGTTGGTCCCCAGCGTGTCGTGCTCCACGGAATAGGCAGCTGCAGAGAAGGCAGAGATGCCCATGGTGATGAAGAGCAGCAGGCAGCCCACCTGCTGGTAGCACTGGCGCAGCGTGAAGCCGAAGGCGCGCAGGCCAGTGGAGTGGCGTGCAAGCTTGAGGATGCGGAAGATGCGCATGAGGCGCATGATGCGCAGCACCTGGCCCACCTTGCCCACGCGGCCCACAGTCTCGAGGTCATGCTCATGTGGCGAGCCCCTGCCATGCCCCTGGTCCTCGCCCGTGAAGCACTCGAGCAGCAGTTGCAGATAGAGCGGCAAGATGGCCACCAGGTCCACCAGGTTGAGGGCACCGCGTGCGAAGCGCTGCAGGTCAGGTGTGGACGCCAGTCGCAGCAGGAACTCCAGCGTGAAGAAGGCCATGCAGGCCGTCTCCACATGCTCCAGGAAGGGCCGAGGGTCGCCGCCACCCGCACCCTGCTCGCCCTGCTGCTGCATTTCCTCCACCGTGTTGAGCGCCAGTGCCACCACGGAGACAAGCACGAAGAGGCTGGAGGCCACCCCCATGATCTTGGCGGCCACAGAGGAGAAGGGCTTCTCCATGAGGTTCCAGAGGCGCTGGCGCTGTGGCCCGAAGAAGCGCATGTCCCGGAAGAGCTCCTCGGCCTCCTCGGTCTGGGCCTGGGCGCGCAACTCCCGCTGGATCTTGAGCTGCTCGCTCAGCTCGTCACGACGCTCCTCGAAGCAGATGCGGCAACAGCGCGGTGTGTACTTGAGGCGCACGCCCCAGTAGCCCAGCTCCTCCAGGAAGCTGCGTGGACACAGCTCGTCACGCACCAACAGCACCCCGGAAGCATAGAAGTTGTAGACGAGCTGGAAGACGGCTGGGTCACGGTCGAAGAAGTATTCATCTTTCTGCTCCTCATAGTCATCGCACAGACCCAGCTGGCGGTTACGGTTGTTGGAGGTAACCAGGCGGCCCAGGCGGGTCTTGGGGTGACAGGCCAGCGTGCGGTAGTCCAGGTGGTAGCTCTGGCCGCCCACGTTCACGTTCAATGTGGACGATGCGCTGAGAAGGTCGTTGGTGTCATTCAGCTGGGAAGCGGTAGCTTCCTCTGGCTGCTGTTCCTCCTTGGCTACATCATCATCCCATTCCTCTTCCTCCCCATCCTCATCCTCTATGTAGTAGTTATAGTTGCCCTCTGTCCACGGTGGAATGCTGACCTGGGAGGCAGAACGGGCCCCAACGGAGCAGACGCTTTTGCCGTGCTGGGTACCCCCTGTTTGGGGTATGATCTCTCCCTCGGGAGTCGTCCAAGGCTGGTAGCTCCAGGACCACCTCCTCTGGCTCTGTTTCAGCATGGCTGCAGAACTGCACCTCCCGCTTTTCCTTCCTGGCTCTGTGGGTCCCTAATCTGCTCAGGGCCACTAGGAGTTCTGATCACCAGCCCTGCAGAGCCCTAAAGAGACAGACCAAATGCCCCAGCATTGCCCTCCCAGCTGCCAGGGCGTCCCAACCCAGCCTGCAGGGTCTGAGCACACAGACAGCTGTTGAGTACGCTAATCTTGCTGATAGGGAAGATGCAAGTGTTAGAAGGGATTTAGAGCCTCTTAGCCTGTTTCCTCCCTCCTCCCTCCACCCTGTGATGTCAGGATTATTGTTTGGTCTTAAATCTATAGGTAAACAGAAGACAGATTATTGCTAATAAAAATAGTGGCCAACCCTGCCAAAGGAAGTGCTCAATGTGCTGGGAGATCTGGAATATGGTTACCTGTGTTTTTTGGCTTCATTGCGAGACCCTGACCTTGACTCTAGTAAATCCACCCTTGAGAGAGGGCCTGAAATAGCTATGGAATGCACAGCTCCCTATTTAGGTCATGTATGAGCTCATCTGTTCACACAATCACACTTTTTTCAAATGGATTCTCTCTGTGTCTCTTTTTAATTGACATACCATTGTTTTCATGTCCTGGAAAGTGTTTTGACAGTATAGGTGTCCTCCCTCAGTTGTGATCAGCCTCCACCGAAGCACCCACAGTTCTCCACTGTCATCCTCAAATGGATTCTCTCCAGTAGCACTGATCTTTCATTCAGTCAAAGTTTTGATTTCTCCTTGTCTCTCTGCCTCTCTCTTTCTCACCCTCCTTGCTCTCATATGATGTTTCAGAGTAGTCTTGGAACTGGCAGATAGATAGTAGAGACTTGGAGTGCTCCTCAGTGCTGTATTAGATCATATGTATGGGCAGCCAGACTCCCTGCCAAGGAAAAGGATCTATATTACTCTTCAAGACATTAAAAAAAAAAAAAAAAAACAACTTTTTAAGTGTAAGACACAGTGCTAGATGCTGGAGATGGAAATTCAGTGGAGACACAGTCACAGACTTTAAGTTATAGTTTTGTCAGTGATATAAATATGTAAGTAAAGAGCAAGTGAAAAATAAGGTCTAGCAGAGAAGAGAAAGGGATTTTCTTCGAGCAGGGTATTTCTTTTTAAATTCAATTTATTTTGAACAGATGACAAAAAAAAAAATCAGAGAACACAAAGGAGCACTGCAATAGGAAGTTTATCTATGTCCCAACTAGAATTTAATACTCTGGTTATCTTTTCAGAAATATTCTAAACATATACTAGGAAAAACCTTTTTCCATCTATCATCTAAAAAGCCTTCTATTACTAACATAAATCATAACATGCTGCCCACTTTACTTTTTCCAACTAATCATGTCTTAGTGGTGTTTTCATACCTGAGGACAAATGTCTTATTTTGAAACTAGCCACTTAGTAGTCTGAGTGTGGTAGATGAGGTTTTCTTAGCTTTGCTTTTATAAACCACCTTATATATAGCTATTTTACATGTGTTCAAGATACAGGAAGGAAAAACTGTTAGAGGTGAATTGCTAGGTCAAAGACATTTGCAGTTTTGACTGAAAATAACAACTTTCCTTCATAAGTTTCACCAACTTAAACTCACCAGTATATTAGTGCATTGCATCTTTCTTGAGCTGTGCCCAAGGTAAAGAGTGATGTGTGCATTCGTTTAAATTTACTTTTTCACTTTCCTTTGACTGCAACTGAGCATATTTTCATGTGACTAAGATTTGTTGTATTTTCTCCACATGGATCTACTGGTACCTTTCATATTGATTTATGGGAGAACTTTGTATTTTATGAAAACATGCTTTCCTGTGACATGATGGCATTATTTTTTTTCTTTTGGTGTTTACCCTTTGGTGAGATTTTTCCCATGTCAAAGTTTTATTTTAAGATTTCATGATGTGATAGCCTAACAAAAAAAATCTTTGTCACTCTATAACTTAAAAACATTTCCTTCTTATACCTATATTTCTCACATATAAGGATTTGCTCTATATGGAATTAATTTTGATGAAGAGTGAAATAGAGACCCAAGTGCATTTTTCAGATTTTTATCCAAATGTCACAACAGATTAATTGAATAAATGCATTTCCTCACTTACATATATGCTTTTTATACTGTAGTTCACTTTTAACTTTGCTTTAAAGTTGTTGGAGCAGTTAACCCTGGCTACAGCGTCTGCCTTTGTTGGTATAACTTGACTTGATGCTGTTTAATTTTCAAGCGATCTCACACCTGCAGGCTTATGCTCAGCCTCCTGACTTGGCCTTGCCTCTAAAGCTCTTCAGTGTATTTCTAATGTTCTGCTAGTACACAATGTTGATGCTGTTTCTTTGGGTACATGTATAACTATTTCCAGTTCCATCATTCTCTGCTGAATACTACACCAGTTCATGTATTGTATTCATTCACTTTTTTTCCTTCAGAATCATTATACAACGACAATAAATATCATTCTTTTCACATTTTTAATTCTTTTCATTGCAACCATATTCTACTTCTTACTGAACTTTCAACACCATCACAATTTTTACAGTAAAATCAACAGAATCAGTGATATAGATATACAAAAAAATAAGTGGTGGGACTGAGTTTTAGCCCAGACTAATTATGTTGCTATAAAGTAGCATAGACATTAAAAACCCCTATAATCTCACCATTCAAAGACAAGAACTATTAATATTTAACCATGTCCATTTAATGTCTCACACACATGCACACACATGCAGTCATTTTACATGTTGTGATCTTACTGTATATAAAGACTTGTACCTGTCTTTTGTTCAACACGTTAGTGTAAGGATTTCCAGTATCTAAGAAACTACTTTATAAGCATTATTTTATGTAATCATAAAATATTCTAATGATGGTTGTACCATTTATAACAGTCAAATCTCTTTTAGTAATTTAAATATTTATCAATAGTTTAAGTAATGGTATGATAACAGTTTTTTTGATCTGTATGTTTGAGAGCTTTTTTTGTTTGTTTAGATTCTGTATTATTCCTTGATACAGTTTTCCTAGATATTTTTTGAGGTCATTGTCTTTTAGTGCTGAATTCCCATGTGCTTCCCCTTCTGCTCTACCATTTAGGACACTTTTGCTCCATACCACCCTATTTCTCTTCACCTCTGGCTAACTCTTGTTTATCACTTATAGTTGATAGCTCCTTAAGGCCTCTTAGCTTCTGCAGTAGCCCTCTCCTTTGCCTTCCAGAATCAAGTAACGCTCAACTCAGCTCCCTCTGTAAACTTCTAGAATCTTTTTCCTTCCTTCCTTCCTTCCTTCCTTCCTTCCTTCCTTCCTTCCTTCCTTCCTTCCTTCCTTCCTTCCTTCCTTCCTTCCTTCCTTCCTTCCTTCTTTCTTTCTTTCTGAGACTAGGTCTTTCTATGTTGCCTGGGGTACCGCAGATTCAAATATCCTAGGGTAACACAGACTAAAGCGATTCCCAGTCTCAGCCTCCCAGGTAGCTGGGATTACAGGTGCCCACCATGGCACTCAGCTGCTTTATTGAGAGTAGGTCTCACTATGTTGCCTGGGGTAGTCTTGAACATGCAAGCTCAAGTGATCCCAGGCCTCTTGCCTCCTAACCTTCGACAACAGGTGTGCGCCACCTTGCCTGTCTTAGAATATCTGTTTTTCTATTGTTCTTCTCACTAGAACTTATCTCCCCATAAACAAGACAAAACTGAAAGTTGCAGAATGGTTGGAGAGTAACTCTTGTTCATCATGTTGTCCCTAAGCTCTAACCCAGTATCTTAACAGTACTAAAATAAAAAAATACATACATACATACATGCATACATACATATATGTATACATACATACATAAAAATAGCATGTGGGCTGGGCATGGTGGCACATGCCTATAATCCAAGTGCTGGAAGGCAAGAGGCCGGAAATCACTTGAGTTTGTGGGTTCCAGACTACCCCAGGCAACATAGTGAGACCTGGTCTTGAAAAAGCAGCCAGGCATGGTGGTGGGCACCTGTAATCCCAGCTGCCTGGGAGGCTGAGGCTGGGGATTACTTGAGTCTGTGGAATTGGGGGACTACCCCAGGCAACATAGGGAGAACTAGTCTCAAAAAAAAAAAAAAAACAAACAAAAAAAAACAAAACAAGAAGCCATTTGAAAGACTGGAATATTGAATGCCATTGACTACTTTCTTTCCAATTTGCCTCATTTCACACTCTCACCAATATTGTATATAGCATCTCTTTCACAGTAGCTTAGATATCATTATATTATTTGCTAATTGTAAATGACAATATACTTCTGATTCAACCAACTCTAAATTATTCATTTATATGCTCAAACCAGCCTCTGACATCTTTGAGTATAAAGAAAGTCTTACTTCTGTAGCTTCAGCAGTAAGTAATGTTTAGTACATTACAAATTAAAATATATGTAAAATATAGATATTGAAGGGATATGCAGCATCTCACCATGTTCTTACATGTACATGTGAATCTATATCTCAAAAGAAAATGTTAAAGGAATATTATTGCTATATATTGAAGTGAAAGAAAGCTAGCAAGGCCCCCTGCTTTTCTTTGATGGCATAGATTGGGAGCAGCCAGGTACAACAGAAAGAACACTGGAATTCAAATAGTTGGTTTTATATCCTAGTGCCAAAACTTTGGGCAGATGGATTAACTCTTTTTCTCAGTTCTCTCATTGGTAAAATTGGTTACTGGAGGATTTTTCTGTTAATAGAAAAAGAGAATGTCCCTCAATCTTCAGTTGGTCTATGCACAAATCCTGATATATACATGTCAAAAGAGCATCTCTGTCTCATCCACCCACCTTTCACCCAATTCATGATTGTAAACCTGCAACACACAGATCTATTCATATACTTACAATTTCTCAGCTCAGAAATGGCAATATTGGTGGTCTACCATTAAAATTAATTTTTTATTAAGGCAGTGCTGACTAATAGAATTTGTTGTGTTGATAGAAATAGTCTTGCCTTAGAGCATGACTAATGCCACAGAGGAGCAGAATTTTCAAATTTTATTTCATTTTAATTTATATCTGAATTGGAATAGTGGGCAGTGTTAAGGTTTTATGTGTTTTTAAAAGGCTCAGTACCTTTTAAATGGACCATGTCCCTAAGACATTGAACTTCTAAGATATTTACCTCTTAGTCAAACAAGTTTGCAATTATAAACTGATTTCCTTCTTCTATAAAAAGAGAATGAAACAGAAAAAGTGAATTTGATAGGACAATGAATGAAGTGATTGTATGGCATTGGAAAACCTGAGCAAGGAGAGTACAGGCTTAGGGGTGAGGGCATTTCAGAGTGGAATGAGATTCAGGATGGTTGGAAAGCAAGTAATATTAAAAGGGAGAAACTAAAGCAAATGGTAAGAACAGCAAGGCACTTCATACAAACACTTTTGCAGACTCCTACTGTAGACCTGAGTAAGAGACAAGGGCAGAGAGACTGGACAAGAACTGGAGAGTTACTTGGGAAACCTTTGAAATCTATGACTAAGACTGTGATTGAAAAACGGGAATTTGGAAAAACACTGGAAAAAGATAGCCTCTTCAATAAATGGTGCTGGGAAAACAGAACTAAGACATGCAAAAAAATGGACCAACATAACTCCCTCACACCATGTACAAAAACCAATTCAAAATGGATAAAAGACTTAGATGTCAGGCCCGAAACCATAACATAGATTGAGGAAAACTTGGGCAAAACCCTCCATGAATTACAACTCAGAAATTCCTTTCTGGACACATCTACAGATGGTAAAAAAGTAAAGGAAAGTATAAACAGATGGGACTACATCAAACTAAAAAGCTTCTGTACAGCAAAAGAGACAACAGACAAAACAAAAAGAAACCCAACCAAATGGGAAAAAAATTTTGCCCTCCACAAGAATAATAAGGGTTTAATAACGAAGATCCACAAGGAACTTACACAACTAAACAAAAATAAAACAAGAAGCCCAATCAAAAAAGGGGGGGGGAATGGGAAAAATATTTTGCCCTCCACAAGTGTAACAAGGATTTAATAACAAAGATCCACAAGGAACTCACACAACTAAACAAAAACAAAACAAGAAGCCCAATCAAAAAATGGGAGAACTAAAAAAACACTTCTCCAAAGAAGAAATACAAATGGCCTATAGGCACATGAAAAATTGCTCAACATCACTAGCAATATGGGAAATGCAAATCAAAACCACTATGAGATACCACCTTATACCAATATGAATGGCCCACATTCACAGAATGGGCAACAACAAGTGCTGGCAGGGATGTGGAGAGAAAGGAAAACTACTGCACTGCTGGTAGGAATGTAAACTGGTCCAAGCACTGTGGAAAGCTGTATGGAGGACCCTCAAATTAATGAAAATGGAACAAAACATTTGACCCAGCAATTGCTCTCTTGGGAATCTACCCAAAAGAGACCTCAATGTGGGTACCAAGGGACACCTGTGCTTGGATGTTTACTGCAGCACTATTTGTAATTGCAAGGACTTGGAAGCAAACTAAATGCCCCAAAACAGATGACTGGATGAAAAAGATGTGGTACATATACACTATGGAATATTACTCATCAATTAAAAATGACAAATTTGATGAGTTTATGATAACATGGATGTACTTAGAAGAAATCGTTTTAGCAGAAACAAATCAAAAAGAAAAAGACAAAAACCAGATGGTTTCACTAATATATGGGATATAGGAAAAAAAATAAACAAAAGCCATCCGAAAAAGTCAAAACAAGCTAACCACCAAACTGAAGTATGCAACTTGGGGTGGGGGGACGAGGGAGGGGAACAGTCAGGGAGGTGGGAATGAATCCCTGGGATTGCAAATATGTGAAATTCATATATAAATCATTTAATTAAAAAAAAAACAGAAAATGGGAATTTGGGATGAGGATCTGGATGGTTAATAGCCAAGCCATAGAAAAGAAATGCCAAATAAGCAAACCCCCCAACCAAACTCCTTAAAACAAACAAACAAAAACCCAGAAACAATAGTCTCCCCAACTTCCAATAAAGGGAGAAAGAAGCTTTTCTTTCAAACCTCTACTAAGCCTGGTGAATTTCTTCCAATAATTGACTCACTTAGGTATTTGTTTACCACCTTCTCTTTAAATTTACCTGTCTCCTCATAGATGAAGTGTGAATGAATGGGAACAGTGATTGATAACAAAGTGTCTTAGTCAGTTGAAATTCTTGCTGACCAAATTAAAGTTGTCTGTGAGTTTGAAAAAAGGAAGAGGGAATGATAGAGAGAAGAGAGAGCTGTAACTAAACATTCTTTTCATCAATGTCTTCTAATCAGTTTTAAAGCTGCAGACTGTATCGACTTTGCCAAAGCACATTCATCTTTAATTCCCTTTTTTTAAATAAGAACCTGAAACTTGGGTGTGGGTTTCCTGCTTGTTGGTACTCAAGGAAGTGCCTGACAGAGCTGTGTCCAGAATCTGGACCGAGCTCCTGGCCTATTCAGGCACTTCCCTCTCTCCTGTACTTCAGGAGTTGAACGTGTAGTCATTAAGGACATGTCCCTTACTTAACAAACCTTTGCATTGATTTCTGACCTTCCTTTATTGTTTCTCCTAAGCAGTAATACATGATCTTTTTACCTCAGCTAATGCAAAACGTCTTGCCATCTATTATGCTGTTTTGGAAATGGATGCAGTGCAATTCAACATAAAGTGTAAACAAATGGACTGAGTACAAGGCACTGCATGGCTTTCAAGCTGTGATGACCAGGTGGTGTTCTAGTTCCACTGCTCACTTTAGAGCAAAGAAAACAGGCATCAGATAAGTTAGGCTACTTGCCCAACGTTCCTTACACACCTGAATTGGTATTGACTTGCCTTTGACAGGCCAGTGCCCTTTTGCCTAACTTGACATTGCTTCAGCATCATTGCATACATTTTTCTGTGTGGAGCAAACAAGTAGTGGATTTAGAAAATTTTTTGAGTAACTTAAATATCAGATCCCAGGATTTCATAAAGAGCTGGACCCAGTTACCCAAACCAATTGATCTCTTTTGGAAAAACTGTTACTCCCTATTTTGTAATGAGTAGATCTTCACGGTTGTATTTCCCTTACCTTCCAAATGCATTTTCTCTTCTGACTGAATCATTATCTGTTTTATTTCTTACTATGGAGTAAGCCTCATTGGTCTTCACACAGTTTAGCCTGGTGTGATTTGATGCAACCTTTCTTTGGTTTTTCCTGTCTTGGCTCCAGGTCTTCATCTCTCACTGTCTGTTTCTACTCCCTATATTCTGAGCAAAGAAACTGTCTATCTGGTCTCTTGCAGAGCAGAAACGAGGTTGCTGAGCACTGTATTTGATAGAGTGAAAACATTTGCAGAACATTCTTGCACCCAAAGGGTTTTTTTTTCCTCCTTCATAATTTGCATTCAAGGACTTTACCAAGGGAGAGAAATATGCCAGGAAATATAGAACATCTGCTCTGATGCTGGTATTACTGGGATGACTAGGGGCTCCCCAGAGTAGGGGTGATGGGAGCCAGATGATGCTTCTAAGGAGATTTGCCAGTTTAAAAAGTAGCATCTGTGAAAACCTAGTAAGATAAAAGGAATGTGCTCGAACAGATGGTACATGAAGAATATTGGAATAGAACCATTCTCTGAAAATCTTTAAGGATTAATAAATGTGGCAAAGGGAAGGGATTACAAATGATTAATGATGACTCAATTATATTATTCAAAATGCTTATATAGTTTTATTCCAGAAGCATTTTCCATTTTTGCACAGGTCGATAGTCATCAGGTCAGGTAAAACTGCATATGTACTTTCCGTGCAGTTTTCTAAAATCCCATGTCTCTGCATTGCACAGGTTATTTGTAAATTCAGAGCAGAAGAGTTACACTTTGATGGTGAATGTGTGTGTGTGGGGGGTTTACTCACAGAAAAACATAAATAATATAGTTGTGATGGTATTGTTTTTAGGAAGACAGATTAGAGTTTAAAGCAGTATAGCTGAATCAAAATAATTCCTTGTGCAACCTCCTTATTTTGGACTGAAGATTAAACTGTGACTGATTAGAAAAATATTGGCAAAGAGAGTTATGGAATATATAAAAATTATGGTAATTGATATAGCAACTATTTGTATGTAACCCTATGCTTGGTCCTGCAAAAGTGCTGATGATTAATAAGTAGTTTACTCTTTCAATAAACACAATGATTTTTTTTATGCTCATAATTCCTCTCTTGATTTGTTTTAAAATTAATTTGACAAAGTTAACTTGAGTTCTGGTTGTATGAGTAAACCTTACACTATGACTAAGCCAAGTCCAGTGAAGAATGGTTTATTGCATTCATCTGAAAGATGGGCTTCTCCCAGAGGGTGGTAACAGCCCCTCACAAGACACATCACTTTGGCTGGTGGATTGAATATAATTGAGAGCAGTTGAGGCACCTGCGTGATTACAATAAACTTTTACTTCTCCCTCATCTATTTAAGAGGATAAAAATTGAGGCTTTTACCCAGAATTAAGATTTTTTGCCAGAAAAAGCTTTAGCCAACAGAAAGTTTATCTACGTGGCAGGGAAAACAGCTAATTAAAAAGCACCTGGCCTTTATCATATGAGTCACACACTCCTAATGTGAGTACCCATCTTCTCTCCTTGGAAGCCCAGTTTCACTGTCTCATTCCTTAGCTCAGGACACATACCCTTATTTTGCACATTGGCTTTGAAATACCTATCTATTTTGATTCTGTGTATCTATATACTTACATTTTTCCCCCCTCCTAACTAATCTGTTTGATGTTAATCTGATTCCCTTATCTGCCAAAGAAGAACCCAGAGGGGGATAGGGGAAATTTCTTCTCCTCCCCAATAGAACTTTTAAGACTGTATTCAGTTGCAGGTAACTGAAGGAATGTTAAGCAAGAGTTTGTAATGGTAGGCGTTTTTCTCCTTGATAAGATGCCCAAAGACTAGCATTCCATCAAGGATGCCACTCGCCCTTCAGATGGTGTGTAAACTTCAGAAAGTGCATTATTTGGTTCTGAATGCAGATTCATTCCCTCATCCTTTTTTGCAGGATGAGCAGTTATGCTATTTTTATACCCATGTTCTAATAAAAAATTATCATAACCCAGTTGTCTTGTATCTAGTAATAGTAGTTATTCAGAACTTTCTACATTTTAAATTTCATTGCTTTAGAATGTTGGATCAATATAAAAGATTTGATAATAGGGATAAAAGGAGAAGATAAAGTCAACTGTGTATTTTGCAACCCCAAATAAATGTTAACGTCATGATGAAAATTCATCAAGAAATTCTTTTATCTTGTGTATCTCTATCTCTACATATGTATAGACACATATATGTATATCTATACACATATACTATATATACATAGATATGCACATGTAATTTTCCATATTGTATAATTTTACACATCTATATAGAATTTTACATATATAGGGTGATGTGAAACAGCATTCTGTAAATGTTTTCCACTTGAAGAGCAATGGTATTATTTCCCTCTGTAGATCTAGCTTTAAATTCATGTCTTTTTAATGACTGCTTGATCTCAACCATATTCATTGCCTAACAATCTTAATGGAGTTTGAGCACCATTCTAGTGCCTCTTTTTCCTCAAGTCTGATGCCTTTAATCATTTGCATTATTGTACTATAAAATCCTTCTAATAGAGGGTTCCACCAAGTAGTATAATCCATATCCCTTAGGCATTCACCTGAGGCACAGAATGATAACTTGATGAGATAACTGAGTTCTAGTCCTTGTTTGACTGCTTCATACCTATGTGAACTTCAACAGACCATGTTTTTTGAATCTTTCAAATAATGTTTCTGTATCTTTCAGATAATGGTTGAATTTTGATGACATTCAAGGTCTTTTATGAAACTTTTTTTTTAATTTTATAAGAACTTGTCTTTTATTGCTCTCAAATCATTATCAGCTCCATGAGAACAGAGGCCAGGTCTAGACTGTTTCTCATTTGGGACCCAATCTGGCATTTAGTAAATGCCTGATAAAAAATTATCAAGTAACTGAGTAAAAGTCTCAGATTACCTGCACCTTCTTTGACATGCCTCCCTTTAAAGTGCCTTTAAGTATAAAAAAATAAATAAAAATTTTTTTAAATTTTAAAAAGGGAAAAAACACAAGAAAATAAAGTGCCTTTAATTGACACTTTAATTGACCCTCCCTCCAGAGTGGATTTAGAGAGTTGCTGCTAAGGAAAAGATAAAGTAGGGAGGTGGTGGGTGACCCCCCAGGGATCACAATGATGTGAAATATATATATATATATAAATTATTTAAAATAAAAAAAGGAAAAGATAAAGTAGAATTAATTCAGAGAGTAAATTATAAAAAGTAGTTTTCTCCTCTTTCTCAGTGCAGCATCTGTGAAGGAAAGGAGCTACCATATCATGAGGATATTCAAGCAGCCTTATAGAGAAGTCCACATGGAACCCCACAGCTTCCTCCCACATGATAGGTCATCTGAGATGTGAATACTTTAGCCTCAGTCAGATTTAGATAACTATAGTTCCTCTGATGTGGGACTGCAACCTCAATCAACAGTTCCCTATACCAGATCATCCAGCTGAGCCATTCCTTGATTCCTAACCCTCAGAGAAGTGAGAGATGTTGTTTGCTGTTTGAAGTCACTAAATCTGGGATCATTGGTTATAGACTAATACATACTGATATCTTTCTAAAAATTCTATCTTCTGTTTGTTGCTGTGATTGCAAATGAAATTGATTTTTTTACATTCTATAGTTAGTTGCCTTAGCTCTCTAGTAATAAATATTCTGTAGATTCTATTGCATTTTGTGGAAAGTCATATGCACTTAGTCGAAGTTTTATTGCTTTCTTTCCAATCTTTGTTTGCTGGCTGATTTTAAGGGGATTTCAGAAAGTTTTTCATTTAAAAATGTTGCTTCCAAGGTGTCTGATAGATATCCTTAGTGGGTAAAGGGAGTTCTTGCTTACCCCTACTTACTTCTGTTAATACACAAATGTATGCACACTTGTGCTACTATATCTGTAACTTATTTCTTTACATGGAACTAAGAAATCAGAGGATGCAAGCATTTAAAATGTTGTTGGGTACTTAAAAATAACCTCCGAAAGGTTCACATCAGGAATCCCTAACAATAGGAAATGTCAGTGCTTGTTTTCCCAGATTTTATCTTTTTTTCCCCAATGCAACCCTCATTCTCATAATATTATTAATACAAAACATCAGAATTTAACAGTCACTATGTTTTAGGCACTTTCTAAGGCTTCATTTATATTAACTCATTTAATCTTTACAACCTTTAAAGTAGATCCTGTTGTTTATCCCTAGTTATAGGTGAACATCTCAGCACAAACAGATCAAGTAATTTGCTGAAAGTCATGCCAAGAGCAGGTGACAGTTACCACTCAAACACAGGCAGTCCAGCTCCCAGGTTCATGCTCTTATGCTGCTCTGCCCTTGATAACTACCAACTGCCGAGTGCCTGTCTTGTGACAAGAGCTGCCAGACTCAGTCACGACTATTGCTTTTTGAAGTCAGCTCATTTGCCTGTTGTCGCACAGGACACATCTTTGTTCCTGAGTGAAAGTGCTGGTTTCATGCTGGCCTGACTGAGTGGTTGATCTTTTTACATCCTTTGATTTCCCCAAAAGTGGGGAAACTAGACCATCAGGATTTGCCCCATGAATGGACCTAGATTGACTTACAGTGAGTGACTTGGGGGAAGGCAATTGTTTGTAGTTTGAATTTAGAAAGAACAAGAACGGCATTCAAATACATATTGAACAAGGGACCATATGAAAGAGCAAGGGGCTCAGGAAAGAGAAAGACTTTCTATTTAACCAGCTAAGGTTTATTCAAATCTCCAAATCTTTGATTTTCCCATCTATAAACAGGAACAATAATAGCTTTGTGGTATTGTGAAAGGTAAGTAAGATGGTGTGTGATGGCCTAGTATTTGCCTGTGGTACTTGCTCTGTGTATGTGAATTCCCTTTTCCTTCCCTAAGCTGTGAGTGAAGGTCACAGATCTCTACCTCGAGCCTTATAAAGCCAGCCTAAATAAAAACTGAAATCCAGTGAATAACCGACATGTAGACAATTGAAAGTTGGTTATGTGTGAGCAGATATTTTTACTAACATGAAAGGAATCTATAACTTACTGTGTGTTAGGTATGATTCAAAAGCCCTTATAGTCTGATTTTATAAATCTTCAAGTCTGAAAGTTACTGTTCTTTGTAGACAAAGAAACTAAGACATGGGAAGTTCAGTAACTTGCCTTTGTGTGACCACACAACTTTTTAAAAAAGCGGATCTGGGATTTAGTCACAAGCTCTCTGGTTCTAGAGTGTTAATCACATGTTCTTCTGTGACAGCTCAGAAAAATTCCTGGCAAATGTCTTGCTGAGAAAAGAACAACTAGCAAATTCACACATTAAGTTTCTGTTTGGCAGTTTATATCCAGTGCCAAAGTTTTATTTATCTATAGATGTCTTCCTTAGTTATATCCAGTTGTGTATGTTAAAATTATTTTTACTCTTTGCTTTTGTGTTTGTTTCATAAGAGATCATAAATCCATCTATCAATGCCATTTCAGGTATTCACCCAGCAATATTTTTATAAAGGCAGGCCAAGTACAGGAGAAGATTTGAAATGAGAAAACCTCATTTTCCAAATCATATTCCAGATTTGTTAGCTGAGTGATCTTTAGTAGTTCATCTCAGCCTCTTCACTGGGTTAATTTGATGTTAGATGAAGTAGTAATAAAAGGAAAAGTGGTTTGGAAATTGTTTAGTACTGTGCAACTGATACTTAGTATAACTCTTCCAAAAAGAACGCCCACAAATAACTTTGGGAATAGGAAATGAATGAAATTGCTCACTGTTCTAACTTAATGTTGAGGTTTACCTATGTTTGTGCTGTAGGTACTGTGCTGTTTGTGTATGGTACACACAAGTTGATTACAGAAAGAAAGCTGACTCAGGGACCCTGCTCCCTACCTGTAAGTGTCTCCATGGGAATGCAGTAGGGTTGTCTATTAAAGTACTGCCTCCTTTGTGGTCCAGAATACAAATTGAAATGTTACGCTACAAAGTTATTTGCATTTCCTTATGCAGAAAAAGTATTAAAAGTAAACAAGCACTGATTTTTGAGTTGATTTTGTATCCAGCTACCTTACTAAACAGGTTTATTATTACTTTTTAATTAGTTAATTTTTTATTGATTACACACACACACATATACATACATACATACATATATATATGTATGTATACATACATACATATATATGTATATATACATACATATATATATATATATATATATATATATTACATCGTTGTCTACCCCAAGGGTCTCCCATTACCTTATCACCCAAGAATCATCTTAATCTCTTGTGCCCACCCTCTCTACTCTCCCATTTACCCTCCCCCCCTTCAATTCTGTTTGCAGTTTAAAATTTTTCTTGTCCATTTGTTTTCCCCGTATCCCTCATATAAGCAAGACCATCCCATAGTTCTCTTTTTTCTTTCTGGCTTATTTCCACCAACATGATTCCTTCTAGTTCCATCCATGTTGCTGCAAATGATATAAGGTTGTCTTCTTTGATTGATGAATAATATTCCATTGTGTAGATATACCACATCTTTTTCAGCCATTCGTCAGTTTGGGGGCATTTGGGTTGTTTTTATATCTTGGCAATTGTAAATAGTGCTGCAATAAACATCCAGGTATGTGTCTTTATTAACTAGTGTTTTTTGTGTCCTTTTGCTAGATTCCCAATAGTGGGATTGCTGGGTCGAATGGTAATTCCATTTTGAGGCTCCTCCACACAGCCTTCCATAGTGGCTGGACCAGTTTGCACTCCCACCAGCAGTGTCTAAGAGTATTGCTTTTTCTCCACATCCATTCCAATACTTGTTGCCTGTGTTTTTTTTTTTTTTAAATATGGGTCATTCTTATTGGTGTGAGATGGTATCTCAATCTAGCTTTGATTTACATTTCCCTGATTATGAGTGATTATGAGCATTTTTTCATATGCCTATTGGCCATTTGTATTTCCTCTTTGGAGAAGTGTCTATTTAGTTCTTTTCCTCATTTGACTGGCTTTTTACTTTGTTTTTGATAAGTTGTGTGAGTTCTTTGTGGATCTCTGTTATTGTACCCTTATAACTTGTATGGAGGGCAAAAATATTTTCCTGTTTGTTTGGGTTTCTTTTTGTTTAGGCTATTGTCTCTTGCTGAACAGAAGTTTTTAGTTTAATATAACCCCCAACTGTTTC